>JAODAL010018792.1:0-73762 GCA_025379985.1 Phyllomedusa bahiana
GCTTGGCGCACCTCTTCAAAACCGCAGGGTGGTGCAGGGTTATTTCCCCCAAGGTCCTCTGGTGCTCACGTGCCGAAAAAAACCAGGCCATGTTGAATTTAATCTGTCTTGGAGACCGTCCACACCACAGGTCAGGAGCTGTGGACGGCTCTCCGAAACGGGGACCGAGCGCTGGCCTGGGTGCCAAGAACCTTTGTGCCAGGAAAGGTGGTGTGCGATAACGGGTGAAATCTGTGGCCGCCTTAAAGATCGGTAGGCTGGAGCACATCCCTTGCCTGGCACATGTCATGAACCTTGTCGTCCAGAAATTTCTAAAGAGCTACCGGGTCGGGACTCCCTGCTGAGGAATGCTCGAAGTCTAAGTTCGCACTTCCGCCGTTCGCACCCTGCTTCGTCCCGCCTGGCTGCGTTGCAGCGTCAGCTCGGCCTCCCCGTCAACTGTCTCACTGTTGACGTGGCAACACGCTGGAATTCCACCCTCCACATGCTCCAGCGTTTGGGTGGCAGCAGCGCAATGCCATTACGCAGTACGAAGTGACACATGGCCTGACAAGCAGCGGTGGGGAAACTCGGGGTGTTGAGCCACGAGAGTGGAGGCAGGTGAAAGAGCTCTGCACCATCCTTGCCAGTTTTGTAAAACCCACCAAAATGGTCAGTGCGGACAATCCCCTTGTCAGCATGAGGCATTGTGGTGTTCTTAGTTCTGGAACGATCGTTGGACACTCTGAAACAACAGGTCCGCCAGCGACGGGGAGGAGACGGACACAGATGCGGACACGGAGCCTTTTCTCTCCGTAAAATCACAAGGCACGACAGTTTCACAATTTCATCGGTCTTCATTAGGCAGTGGTTCGGGGTCCAGGGCTAGTGCAAGGTGGCGCAATCGCATTCGGGGTGCATCATCTCAGGCAAGTCAGGGTGTTTTGAAGTGCTGTGGCGGAGGAAGCGGGAGGAGGAGGAGGGGGGAGGTATTCCTAGACACCGACCTTCCCGGGACGTCCCTCCCTTTGGGGAAAGAGGTTGGCGCGAATTTGAGGTGGAGGAGGAAGATGAGGAAGATCAGTTTGCTAGTGCCCCTGGGACCCAGAGGCTTGGGAAATCAAGGCTCCATCTCTCATATGAGTGCTTGGATGCTCCATTTCCTCCAACATGATCCTCGCATTAAGGCCATCTTAATGAACAACAGTTACTGGGTGGCCACCCTCCTGGATCCCCGGTACAAAACAAAACTCAGCACTTTCCTTCCACCCACCCAAATAGAGAGTAAAATGCAGGAAATGGAGACCTTGCTGATTGATCAACTGGAGACATCTGTTGCGTCTGCTTCACGTTCCCCAAATGTCACGGTGGGAACAACATCAGCGAACGTGACAGCAGTAGAGTGCCAAGTAGCCGTAGCGGCAGCAGCAGCAGCAGGCAAGGTGGCAGAAGCCTAATGGGTGACCTCTGGCAATCTTTATTTACCACTCACCAACGCATGCAATGCAGGGCACACATACAACACCCAGAGACCAGCTTAAGATCTGGTGCAGACTATCTGCGTCTCAACACGATGTTTTTGTATGTGTTCCGGACCCAATAGACTTCTGGGTATCCAAAATGGACGAATGGCCTGAGCTCGCTCGCCACGCCATAGAGGTGTTGTCCTGCCCAGCAGCCACAAAAACAGAGAAACAATCCCACAATGCAGGGATAAGTACCGTTCCCCAATAACACGGTAACTATATCAGATAGGGAGAAAAAACTAAAAAATAACTTTTATTAAATATTGATTTTAAAATTAAACACCAGGCCGAAAACAGGGCAAGGAGTGCATCAAGGGAAAATCCCTACAAAGTCCCAAATGAAAACCTAACCTGCCCAAAAAAAACGGGATGATCGTCCAACAAGGACGCTCCCGTCCGGAACCTAAACCCCTTTCAACTAATCTGACCCTATGCAAACCCCATGTCCCAACATGTTTAAAACCCCCCAAGATGTGAAAATATGGTTTCCTCAGGGGAAAATTTATACAGGCAGAAGAATATATACAGAGGGTCTATATAATCATAAAACAAGGGTCTTACAGAGTATATAGTCACTCATAAAACAAGGGTATAAGAGACAGGAGGATGTGGAAAGTGCACCAAAAATACCAGCACCACACACCTCAAATGAACACCCAAAATGTGCACCTAAACATAAAAGTAAAATATACAGTCACAACAAGAATGATCATACCTAAGGAGTGTGGTATCAATAGTCCAGAAAAGATAATTGGACTCAAGAGTAATCTTATGTCACAGGGAGTCTTACAGACCGCACAAGGGGGAAGTGTCCACCGATAGTGATTGTCTCAATAACAAGACACTCACTGATGCCAAATACAGCAGCAGCTGCTTCCTCGAATGTGGGACGCAGGGGGCCGTACTGGCTCTCACGGGACAGTGTTGGTAACGTGCGCAGGCGACCGTGGCGCCATGTGTATCACGCCGGACGCCCCACATATGAGTGGCATTGATTGCCGTTACCGGACATCTGTGGAAGGACTTGCAGGTGATTTCTTATCCACCATTTGAGATAAACTCGTCCATTCTAGGCGATATTGCCATGTTTTGGTAAGATGTCGTGACGCTGTATTTGGCATCAGTGAGGGTCTTGTTATTGAGACAATCACTATCGGTGGACACTTCCCCCTTGTGCGGTCTGTAAGTCTCCCTGTGACATAAGTTTACTCTTGAATCCAATTATCTTTTCTGGACTATTGATACCACACTCCTTAGGTAATATAATTCTTGATGTGGCTGCATATTTTAAATTTATGTATAGTTGCACAATTTGGGTGTTCATTTAATGTGTGTGGTGCTGGTATTATTGGTGCACTTTCCACATCCTCCTGTCTCTTATACCCTTGTTTTATTAGTGACTATATACTCTGTAATACCCTTGTTTTATGATTATATAGACCCCCTGTATATATTCTTCTCCCTTTATAAATTGTCCCCTGAGGAAACCATTTTTTGACATCTTGGGAGGGTTGAAACATGTTGGGACATGGGGTGCATAGGGTCAGATTAGTGTAAGGGTTAGGTTCCGGACGGGAGCGTCCTTGTTGGGATGATCATCCCGTTTTTTTTGGGCAGGTTAGGTTTTCATTTAGACTTTGTAGGGATTTTCTATTGAGTGCACTCCTTGTCTGTTTTCGGCCTGGTGTTTACATTTTAATCATATATTTAATAAAAGTTATTTTTTAGTTTTTTCTCCCTATCTGATATAGTTACCTGCCCAGCAGCCAGCATCATATCTGAGCGGACCTTCAGCACAGCTGGAGAAGTCATTACAGACAAACGCATCCGGCTTTCCACAGATAATGTGGATCGTTTGACTTTCATCAAGATGAATCAGGCATGGATCTCTGATGATGTTGTGGCCCCAATTGCCGAGGTCACCGATTAGTTGCCGGTCTACTTCACTTTCCTCTTCAAACAGAAATGGTCCTCTTGAAAACTTTTTTTTAAAATGATTATTTCTTACTGCAATTTTTATTCTCTTTTCCCAACAGTTCATTTTGCTGGTTTTGCTGTGAGGAGACTGTAAAAGACAGCAATGTTTCATGACAACACAGTATTCCATTTACTCACTTTATCTTAAGAAGTTCTCGCATTGTCAATGGTTTTGAGGTCATGTTGCTGTGAGATACAGCTATAATTATGGTTCTTTTGGAACAGAAATGTGGCTTTTAAGTGGCATTTCTCCCTCTCTATTTTTAATAGTGGCTGTGAACTCTTATTTATATTTTTTTGGGGTCATGTTGCTGTGTGATACAGCAATAATCATGGTCCTTTGGAACAGAAATGTGGCTTCTAAGTGGCATTTCTCCCTCACAATTTTTAACAGTGGCTGAGAAGTAATTTTTATTATTTTCTGGGTCATGCTGCTTTGAAATGCAGCAATACTACAGGTTCTATTATAAAAAAAAATGTTGTTTCTAACAGACATTTGTTCTTCACAATTGTCCAAAGTGGCTCAAGGGTCATGCTTTGAATTTTTGGGGGCATTTTGCTGTGACATGCAGCTATACCACAGGTCCTATTATAAAAAAATGTTTCTAACAGACATTTGTTCTTCACAATTGTCAAGAGTGGCTCAAGGGTGATGGTGCTGTCAGAAACAGGAATAGGTAGGACACTGTTAATGGACACATATTGAAAATGACTTGTTTTTGAAAGATCTTTAACATAGTACATCCCTGTATTGAGACAACCCTTTTAAATAAAATTTAAAAAGAGAACAAAGACTGGGGGATTCCATCCCTTTTTTAAAAATTTTTTTTCTGGGAATTAAACTACAAAAAAACTTGATGTAAAAAATGCTGAAAAAAAAATTCCCCTCTAAATTTGTACAAGGGGGGTACGGGAAAAAACTTACCAGAGTGGTTTTATAAACATGGATTTGGGAGCACGGACAGGAACAAGTACAGAGCAATTTCCTCCGGGCACGTTGATAAATGAGAAAAAGAATCCCAAAAAAAAGGGCCCCTGGGGGGAACAGGGGGTTTAACCACAGTATTTCCAAGTGAAGCTCAATTGGTCCGCACTCATAGGGAGGGGAAAGCGTACCCAGGACGGGACGTATATGTTTTGTGAAACAAAAAATGGTGGTTGAAAGACCCCTTTTTTGCACTTTTTAATCGGGGGGCATGCGGTTTGGGGCTCATGCTGGGGCCCCGGACAGGGATAGTCTATGCCCAGTAAAAACTAAATGGGGGTTTGAAAGACCATTTTTCCGGCACTTTTTAATCTGGGGTCATGCGGGTTTGGGGCTTGCTGGGCCCGGGAAGGTATAGTCAATGTCCAGTGAAATAAAATGGGGGTTTTAAAAACCTTTTTCCGGGCATTTTTTTAATTGGGGTTCTGCAGGTTGGGGCTCATGCTGTGGCCGGACAGGGATAGTTTTGTCCAGTGAAACTAAAATGGGGGTTGAAAGACCCTTTTTTCCCGGCACTTTTTAATTGGGTATGCAGGTTTGGCGCTCTGCGTGGCCCGGAAAAGGGATAGTCTTTTCCCAATGAAACAAAATGGGGGTTCAAAGCTCCTTTTTCCGGACTTTTTAAATCTGGGGGGTCATGCGGGTTTGGGGGCCATCGCATTCCAGGCAGGGATATTAAATGTCCCAGTTCAAGTAAAATGATGGTTCAAATCATACCCCTTTGGGCATTTTTTAAATTGTGGGTATGCGGGTTTTTTAAGGTCATGCTGTGGGCAAGACAGGGATAGTGAATGGTTTGGGTGATTTTTTATCTGTGGCTTTTAAATAAGTGGGGGAATTTTTCAAAAATTCGATTCGGTCACTTCGACGAATTTTCCAACAAAATTCGTTTCGTTGAAAATTTCTTTGGCACAACGCGTTAAAAACACTATTTTCGGCTGCACAGAGCCTGAGGGTGTGTTTTGAAAAGTTGTGCCATGCTTAAATTTTCGAGGGAGCTTGGTTTGGGGCTTCATACTGTTGTGTTTTAGTATGACACGCGATGTGCCGCCGCTCTTAGAATCGCTTTTATTATAAAATTCCCCGGGGACTTTAAAAGGGGAAAATGACCAAAAAAACTCAACGGGAAAGTGGATAAAGCATGCCAGCGAAAGCTGGAAAAAACAAATGAGGCTCAGGTGGCAAAAATTTTGGGCAGAGTGTGGAGGGGGACGGCGGCAGCTTTGTATTTATTAGAAAAGAGCCCTTTTTGTTTAGATTTTGCTGAGTATACCTACACGTTTTTAAAACGGGGTCTCCAAACCCCTAAGTCCTTTAACAAAAAATGTGGAGAAACCCGGGAATATCATAAAAAATATTCCTTTTTAAAAAGTTTCCCTAAAACAAAAAACGTAATCTGTAATTACAGAATGTCCATAATAAGTAAGCAAAAGATACTCAGGGTGTTGCGGCTATGAAGCCGTTCAATTCAGTCCATGGGGGCCCGCTCATGTGGTGTGGAGGGGCGCCCCAAAAAGAGCCCGGAGGTGCTGGAAAAAAAAAAAAGCTGAGAGTCAGGTGGCAAAAATTGTGACAGAGTGTGGCGGTACGGGGCAGCCACAGCACGAGGCAGGCAGTGGCACAAAAGCATTCTGGAGGTGGCAAAAACACGAGGAAGCCCCACAGAGTGGCGCAATGGACTCGATAGCGGAGGTCACGGCGGCAGCAGTATGAGGTTCATCAGGGCACAATGACATTCTGGAGGTGGCCCCAAAACAGGAGGAAGCCACCAGATGGCACAGCACACAGTGTGGAGATCACGACAGCAGCAGCATGAGTCGGCAGGTGGCACAATGACATCTGGGGAGGGGGGCAAAACAGTATTAGGCCACAGAAGTGGCAAAAATGATACGTGTGGAGGTCACGAAAGCAGCAGACTGAGATCAGGCAGTGGCACATGACATGCTGGAGGCGGCGGGTGGCAAAAACAGTATTAGGCCACAGAGGGGCACAATCACCAGTGTGGGAGGGTCACGGCGGCAGAAAGTATGCGATCAGCAGTGGCACAAGGACATTCTGGAGGTGGGAACAAAAATAACAGTATTAGGCCACAGTAGCAGTGGCACAATGATACAGTGTGGAAGGCTCACGACTAGCGCCAGATTAGATCAGGCAGTGGCACAATGACATTATGGAGGCGGCAAACAGTATTAGTCCCAGAGTGGCGACAATCGACACTGTATGGAGTCTCGGACATTTTTATCGTTTGCCCCTTCTCTTCCTTTTTTTCAGCAGGCAGCATGAGATCAGGCAGTGGCACAATGACATTCTGGAGGTGGCTTAACAGGAGGAAGCCACAGGAGTGGCAACAAATGACTGAGAAGCACAGAGGTTTAGGCGGCAGCAAGATGAGGTCAGGCAGTGGCACAATGACACAGTGTGCGAGGACATGTCAGCAGAGCAGCCACAGCCGCAGCATGATGTCCGGCAGTTGGCACAATTACACAGTGTGGAATGGCACATGCGGTAACAGAACAGGCAGCAGGCAGGTGAGGTCATAGTAGTGGCACGAATGATCAGAGTGTGTGGTGGGTGGCAATACCAGTCCCTGGTAAAGATTGGTGGTAGGCAGATGGAGAAATACTTGTCAGCAGGATGTGTGGCAACAGGCGGCGGTTGGCTGGCGCTAAGAATAGTGGCTGAGGCAGGTAGTTGAACCCAGGACTGATTCCCGATGGCATTGGTGTGTGGACAATCCTGGCCGATCCACGCTGATTCATGCTTGACAAGGTATAGTCGTTTTCCACATTTTCCGTGGCAAGCGGGTTATCCTTGGGGTAACGATGGTCCCCCGCCGCACTGAACACTGCTCGCTCCTGATGCCAACCACTATGGCCCGGGCCCTCCTGACTGATTCTCCACTGCAAAAACTCGGCAAGTTGCGGCCACAACCATCCCGTTTGGCTGCCCAGTAGACCAGCGGGATTCTTCCTAATGAGTAAGTTGGGCAGAATGCTGTCCAATAGGCCACAACCTGTTGGTTTCAGGGACCTGCTCCAGGTCCTGCGGCTGCTGCTGTTGGCGATCCTGACGCTTCCTCACTGCGCGCGGGGAAGAAGCTCTCATCAGTTGACTCCCGACTTAGGTTACTACTGATGGGCTGAAGTATCTGCTCCTACCCACTCCACCTTCCCCCAGCAGCCGCGGCAGTAGTACTTCGCGTGAGGAACCCCACCGGTCAGACCTGTCAGAGAGGGACGATGCCGCACATAGGCAGCAGCCAACTGATTACCGGAGGGATTTCCCTAGAGTATTTGAGTTTGTCTTCCTCTCATAGAGCTGGGAAAAAGGCTACCAGTTTTGGACTGCAGTAGCGGAGTGTCGCCACTAGGGTGGAGAGCAGGAATAGTCATCCCTTTGCGGAGGATGCTGACTATTCGGCTGTCCACTAGCCAGGTCAAATAAGGCATGCTGCGCCGCATCTGACAGTGACTCCTGAGGGGCTCCCTGCTCCTTTCCCACTGTATACTGCCACGGTGCTTGGGGGTCATCTGCCTCGTCTTCCTCATCTCCATCCACCTCCTCAGCTGCTCTGCTCCTCCTCTTTGGTTCACCCTGGGTAAAAAATTCACTCATTTCCCAGACAATTGCTTTCTGCTTCCATTTGTCCAAGCCTCCTCCTCCATTTCAGTCCCACCGGACTCTTGTGGCCACGAGGATTGTAATAGTCGCCACGTCTCCAGAGTCCCCTAGCCCAGACAGATTTTTTCAGCATCTTTCCAGGACATGAAGAAGTGAAGGATGTTATTATCGTAGTCCTGGCGACTGACAAATAACGTCGCCTCCTCGAATGGCCCTCAACAAACGGCAGGTATCACGCGATGAGCTGCCACTGGGTGCATCAAAGTTTACAAGGGGAGAGTACTCTGTTCTGTCTGATCATCAAAAATTCGATAATGGCTTTCTCTGTTCATACAGTCGGGCCAACATGAGCAGGCTGGAATTTCAGCGGGTGGAAAACATCGCATATCAGCGTGTTGTTGGGGAGGCCGTTCTGCCGCTGCAACTACGAGGAGGGTGTTCCTTGGCTTTGTATACGAATGGATATTATAAGTGCATGCACAGTTTCCTGGCCATTTTCAGATGTTTCTGAAGATCGGTGGCCGACTTCAGGAACCTTTTCACAACCAGATTGGAACAAGTGCGCCATGCCGGGCGTTTATGGACCATCCCTCCTCGGTTGCAGCTGCGGACACCATGTGTTCTCCCATTGTCCGTCCACCATGGTTCCGATTTTTGCAGTTGGCGCGGAGAAAGGCCAAACATCGGATTCTTCTTGATGCATGCAAGGAGGTCAGGTTCCTCCCCTGCTGTGAGCTTCGTTCGCCGAGGCTAAGCCAGGTGTAGAACTGCGAGACACCGCTGTGCCCTAATGATGTGGTCTGATGGGGCTAGTCTTGTGGAGGCTTGAGATGGTGGTGGTGGTGGGAGTGAGGAGGAGGGGACATTGGGCAGGGTGCAAGCAGTTTGACAACGTGGAGGAGAACAAGCGGCGGCGTTCTCTGTCCAAGTTGTTTGTGTGCCTGGGGCTGGAAGCACATTCACCCAGTAGGGCCGTATAATAAGGACATGTACTGGCCTGACCGTAGTTAGCGTCCAGGACGTCCTGCACTGCCGTGCACTTGGAAAAAACGATAACTCAAGACTGACCCACCTTTGTTCTTACATGTATTTATGAAGTGCTGGTTGCTGCCTTTTTGAAGAAAGAAATTACGGGTTGGAACTCTCCATCTCGGCTCGGGCACAAGCCATTAGTTCTTCTGAACGGTGCAGAGTCCCACCATTTGGACAAGGGAGGATCTGCAGCCTCAAGTACCAACAACTTGGACAGGAGACGGTCAGCTGCTGCACCTATAGGATTGGTTGGGACGCATACTGTTGTGCTCTTTGCAATGCCTGCTGAACCGGACTTCTGGCGCCATTGTAGCGAGGAGCAGGAGCATCTGGGACGGGGAGATGATGTCAATAGAGATACAACTCCCTTCTGCAAAAGGTGGTGGAGCCTTGACTGGCTGCAATGGCATGCATGCCATCCTGGGCGGTGGTGCTGCTGCTGCTGTTTGCTGCGGCGGCACGGATGGACCTCACCACATCTGAGCCAGTATTCTTCCACACCACCGATGGTGACGCTGCATTGTGTTGACGCAGGTGCGTCGGTGCCAATGTCGCGTAGCTCCTGGACACGCTTCACTTTTGCCCACAGGTCTACAGTATACCCCATACTTCGGCTCCTCGGTGACTTAGCAAAGAATGCCACACCGCCGAGGATCGGATTTTCCGCCAATGCACCGCACTGAGTGACTACTGCGCCGCCGCTGACCTCGCTGAGCCCCTGTGCTGCCTTTCTTTCTTTGGACCTGCGAAGCGGGTTTTTTACCCCAGTGCCGCTTGGCTCCCGACCGCTCACACTGCTGCGCTATCCTGCTGACTCTACGGGTGCCACACGGGACCCACTTGCTGGCTGCGCTGCTGCCTGGAGGCAAGTGACGCCCTCTTTCCTGACGATGATGAAGCCCTTTGGCCTTCACCCGGCTCCTCAAGTGCGGGGTCGGCTGTACCAATCCGTCAACTATTTGTGTTTCATCGTCACTGCTGTCTTCATCACTGGTTTTGTATGGCGAGGCTGACCCCTCTCACAACATGACCTGCCATGCCAACTCCTCCAAATCTATACTTGCGCCTACTGCAAGAAGCAGTGCCGCACCTATTGTGGCCCCATTTCTCGCTGCCAAGTAGTCTGTGACGCCCTCACTCGCAAATCGATCATCCTCGCTATATAGTGGCGCTGAGCCCAGACCACATAGAATAGATCCTTCTGGCTGAGGGAAACCGGATGGACAAAGGCGGGCCGGAGGACAGGTTGAGGGTCCGCTGACCCGCGCCCAGGCCATGTCAACTAATGGTTGTGCTGAGGTTCCACCGACTCTTGGCTGGGGTTGTCAGCTGTCATCTGGGAGGAAGAGGATGACCTGGTCAACCAATCGTTAAGAACCTTGGGTTGCTGAACAACACACGGTCCGATAGATGACAGCGTGCAGTTGTGGCCTCACCGGAGTGATCCCCTGCGCTGCGACGTTCCCCTTGCTGTGCGTTGCTGACCTGGGCTGTTCCTGGAATGTTTGTGCCACTGCCACTTGCAGGTGCAGAGGACCTGGCCACTCTCTGTCTACATCTTGTTTGTTCTAAAATGTACAGACCACTGTTTTGATGATGATATCTGTATATGTTATTACACCCTGTTTTTTGACTCCAAATGATACCTAGTTAACAAGCTTGGGTAACCGCTTGGGATATAAATGCGCTCACAAGATGGCCAGAAAGTTTACGTCTATGTGGTCCTTTAAAAACACTGTGTGTTTACGTAAATGTAAAAGCACAAACAGCTAAATTAAACCTTTCGGCATGAATGTAGGCTACAGGAAAAAAATGTATTATTTGACGTTGAAAAAAGCGGTTTATTTTTGTCAGCACACCAGCAAAAACAACGGCTTAATTAACCCTGGATGTAAATTGCGCCAAAGAATTGAGCAGCACAAACTAGTAGCTTTGTAGCGTGTTACAATTGCGTGTTTTCTACGACACACAACAAGAGAACAACTTTGTAATTAAAACCTTTGCTTCTGAATTAGGCTACATGAAAAATTTATTATTTTGGGCGTTGAAAAAAGACGGTTTATTTTTGTCGCACACCAGTGCAAAAGTCAACGTCTTATTAACCCCTGGATGTAAATTGCGCCAAAAAATTGAGCGGCACAAAACTAGTAGCTTGGTAGGGCGTGTTACAATTGCGTGTTTTCTTACGCCACACAACAAGAGATACAGTTGTAATTAACTTTGCTTGTGATTAGGCTACATGAAAATTTATATATTTTGGCGGTCGAAAAAGACGGTTTTATTTTTGTGAGTACAGCACACAGCAAAACAACGCTTTAATTAACCCCTGGATGTAAATGTGCGCCAAAAAAATGAGCGAGCACATATAGTAGCTTGTAGCGTGTTACAATTGCGTGTTTTCTTACGCCAGCACAACAAGGAGATACAGTTTTACATTAACCTGTGTCTTGTTGAAATTAGGCTACAGGAAAAATTTATATATTTTGGCGTTTGAAAAAAGACGGTTTATTTCGTCAGCCGCCACCAGCAAAAGAACAAACTGCTTAATTACCCCTGGATGTAATTGCGCCAAAGAATTGAGCCGCAATAAACTGTTGCCTTGTAGCGTGTCTACAATGGCGTGTTTTCTACCCCAGACAAAAGAGATACAGTTGTATAGTTAACTTTGGCCTTTTTTGTGAATTAGCTACAGAAAATTTATAAATTTGGCGTTGAAAAGACGGTTATATTTTTGTCAGCACACCAGCAAAACAACGCCTTAATTAACCCCGTTGGAAGTAAATTGCGTCAAAGAATTGAGCCCCAGAAAATAGTAGCTTTGTAGCGTGTACAATTGCGTGGTTTTTTCTACGCACCACAACAAGGGAGGGATACAGTTGTAATTAAAACCTTTGCTTGTAATTAGGGCTACATAGGAAAAATTGATATATTTTGGCATTGAAAAAGACGGTTTATTTTTGTCAGCACACCAGCTAAAACAACGCTTAATTAATCCCGCTGATGTAAATTGCGCCAAAGAATAGAGCACAAACTAGTAGCTTTTTTTGTGCGTGTTACAATTGCATGTTTTCTACGCCACACAACAGAGATACAGTTGTAATTAACCTTGCTTGTTAATTAGGCTCAGGAAAAATTTATAAATTATTATTGGCGTTGAAAAAGACCGGTTTATTTTTGTCAGTCACAGCCAGAAACAACGCTTATTAACCCCCTGAGATGTAAATTTGCGCCAAGAATTGATGCCGCATAAACTAGTAGCTTTGTAGCGTGTTACAATTGCGTGTTTCTCTACCCCAACCACAAACAAGGAGATACGGTTGTAATTAACCTTTGCTTGTGAGATTAGGATACATGAGAAAAATTGGATATATTTTGGCTGTTTTGAATAAGACGGTTTATTTTTGTCCGAGCACACCAGCAAAACAACGCTTAATTTTTAACCCGCCTGAATGTAAATTGCGCCAAAGATTTGAGCCGCACCAAACTAGTTAGGATTTGTAGGTCGCTTACTAATTGCGTGTTTTCTACGTCACCACAACAAGAGTATCGCAGTTGTAATTAACCTTTGCTTGTGAATTAGGCTACAGGAAAATTTATCTATTTGGCGTGAAAAATGACGGTTTTATTTTGTAGCACACCAGCAAAACAACGCTTAATTAACCCCAGGAAGTAAAATTGTCGCCAAAGAATTGAGCCGCATAAACTAGTAGCTTTTTGTAGCGTGTTACAATTGCGTGTTTTCTACCCACACAACAAGGATACAGTTGTAATTAAACTTTGACTATGTGAATGTTAGGCTACAGGAACAATTTATATTATTTTGGCGTTGAAAAAAGCGAGGTTTTTTATTCTTTGTCAGCTCAAACCAGCAAAAGACAAACGCGTTTTAATTAACCCCCTGGATGTAAATGCGCCAAAGAATTGAGCCGCATAATCTAGTAGCTTTGTATCGTGTTACAATTGCGTTGTTTTCTACGCCACAAAACAAGAGATACTAGTTGTAATTAACGCTTTGCTTGTGAATTAGGACATGAAAAATTGAATATTTTGGCGTTGGAAAAAAGGCGGTTTTTTTTTGTCTGCACACCAGCAAAACAACGCTTAATTAACCCCTGGATGATAAAATTGCGCCAAATGAATTGAGCCGCAAAAAAAACTAGTAGCTTTGTAGCGTGTTACAAGTTGCGTGTTTTCTTCGCCACACAACAAGAGATACAGTTGTATTAACCTTTGCTTGTGAATTTAGGCTACATGAAAAATTTATATTAATTTGGCGTTGAAAAAGAAGGTTTATTTTTGTCCGCACACATGCAAAAACAAACGGCTAATTAACCCTGGATTGGAAATTGCGCCAATGAAATGAGCCGCACCAAACAGTAGGATTTGTTAGCATTTTACAATTACTTGTTTTCTCGCCATCACAACAAGAGATACAGTGTAATTAAACCTTTGCTTGTGATATTAGGCTACATGAAAAATTATATATTTTGGGTGAAAAAGACGGTTTATTTTTTTGTCGAGCACACTGCATAACAACGCTTAATTAACCCTGGTTGTAAATTGCACCAAAGAATTGAGCCGGTATTAAACTAGTGCTATGTAGCGTGTTACAATTTGCATGTTTTCTACGCCACCCAACAGAGATCAGTTGTAATTAACCTTTGCTTGTGAATTAGGCTACCTGAAAAGTTTATCTATTTTGGCGTTGAAAAGACGGTTTATTTTTGTCAGCAACCAGCAAAACAACGTCTTAATTAACACCCTGGATGTAAGATGAGCCAAAGAATTGAGCCGCACAAACTTAGTAGCTTTGTAGCGTGTTGTTACAATTGCGTTTTTTGTCTACGCCACACAACAGTAGAGATACAGTTTGAATTTAACGCTTTGCTTGTGATTTAGGTACATGATAAAAATTGATATATTTTGGCGTTGAAAAAAAGACGGTTTATTTTTGTCAGCATCACCAGCAAAACGAACGCTTAATTAACCCCTGGATGTATAATTGCGCCAAAAGTCTTAGCGCACAAAACTAGTAGCTTTGTAGGTGTTACAATTGCGTGTTTGTCTACGTCACACAACAAGAGCATACAGTTGTAATTAACCTTTGCTTGTTTAAATTAGCTACGGAAAAAATTTATATATGTTTGGCGTTGTAAAAGACGGTTTATTTTTGGTCAGCACCCAGCAAAACAACGCTTAATTATACCCCAGGATGTAAATTGCGCCAAAGAATGGAGCCGCATAAAGACTAGTAGTTTGTATCGTGTTTACAATGCGTGTTTTCTACGCACAAACAGAGATACAGTTGTAATTAACCTTTGCTTGTGAATTAGGTCTACATAAAAAATTGATATATTTTGGGCGTTGAAAAAGCGGTTTATTTTTGTCAGCACACAGCAAAACAGACGCTTAATTTAAACACCCTGGAATGTAAATTGCGCCAAAGAATTGAGCCGCATCAACTAGTAGCTTTTGATTTGTAGATGTTACAAAATTGGTGTTTTTCTACGCCACACCAACAAGAAGATACAGTTGTAATTAAACTTTGCTTTCCTGGAATTAGGGTACAATGCAAAATTTTATTTAATTTCGGTGCGTTGAAAAAAAGACGGTTTATTTTTCGGTCAGCACACAGCAAACAACGCTTTAATAAGCCCCTGGATTGTAAATTTGCGCCAAAGATTGGAGCCGCAAAAACTAGTAGTTTGTAAGCATGTTTACAATTACGTGTTTTCTACGCCACACAACAAGGATACAGGTTGTAATACCTTTGATTGTTAATTAGGCTACATGGAAAATTGACATATTTTGGCGCTTGAAAAAGAACGGTTTATTTTTTGTCAGCACACCAGCAAATCAAACGCTTAATTAAAACCCTGGATGTAATTGCGCCAAAGAATTGAGCGCACAAACTAGTATGCTTGTAGCGTGTTAAATTGCGTTGTTTTCTACGCCACACAACAAGTGATACAGTTGTAATTACACCTTTGCTGTGGTGAAATAGGCTACATGCAAAAATTTATATAATTTGGCGTTGAAAAAAGACGGTATTTTGTTTTTGTCAGCACACCAGCAAAACCACCGCTTTATTAACCCTCTGGATGTAAATTGCGCCAAAGATATTGAGTCGCAACGCAAACTAGTAGCTTTGTAGCGGGGGGTGAACAATTGCCGTGTTTTCTACGCCACACAACAAGAGATACAGTTGTAATTACCTTTGCGCTTGGTGAATTAGGCTTACTGAAAAATTTATATATTTTGGCGTTGAAAACGACGGTTTATTTTTGTCAGGCACACCAGCAAAACAATGCTTAATTAACCCCCTGGTATGAAATTGCGCCAAGAATTGAGCTGCACAAACTCGTATGCTTTGTAGCGTGTTTACAATTTTTTTTTTTTACGTTGTTTTCTCGCTACACAACAATGAGATACAGTTGTAATTAACCTCTTGCTTGTGATATAGGCTACAGGAAAATTTATATTTTTGTCGTTGAAAACGACGGTAATTCTTTGTCAGCACTACCAGCAAAACACAGGCTTAATTAATCCCCTGGATGAAAATTGGCCAAATAATTGAGCGCACAAACTAGTAGCTTTGTAGCGTGTTACATTTGCGTGTTTCTACGCCACACAAACAAGAGATACAGTTGTAATTAACCTTGCTTGTGATTAGGCTACAGGAAAAATTGTATTAATATGTTTGGCGTTTGAAAAAGGACTGTTTATTTTTGTCAGCACCCAGCAAAAACAACGCTTAATTAACCCTATGTAAAGCGAAAATAGAATTGAGCACCAAAAAGAAGTGGATTTGTATTGAAAAAACGCTGTTTTTTAAAATGAATACAACAGGAATGGCTTAGATCCCACTTGGTATTGAATGTAATGCAGCTGCAGTGGACGCACACTGGATTTCAACCCAAATCCCCAAAAAAATTAAAAATAAAAACATTAAGAAACGTTCTGGACAACTGAGACACCCCACAAAAATCGCTAATAAAAATAATTTTTCGTAAGAGCTTCAGCCGGGGGCAGCCCCTTTCCCTGATGAGCACAGTGGAGGAGTGTGAGCTCCCGGCGTCGCCCCCGGGACTTATATAGTGCGGTGAGTCACAGAATCCCGCCGGTCTTGATTGGGCTTCACCTCTGAATGTCATCAGGCTATGCCTTCTTCCTCCCAAGTGCTTTCCCCCATGTAGCGCCAGTGCTCGCAGTCTTTTTATCAATCAAAAGCAACTTCGTTCACCCGAAGTACCCCAAATTTTCGATTCGTTCCGAACCAAATTTTTCCTAAAATTTCTAAACAAATTTCCCATTTCGTTAGAATCGATTCGCCCATCTCATTTAAACCAAAGGGTTTTTCCCTAAATTAGCACTATCATTTGACTGTTGTGGATTTTTAATTCCAGTTTCTCCGCCTTTTTTGGGGGGTGAAGAATGAAGGGGTTTTTGCTCTCCCTAGATTTTAAGGGTCACTGTTAATTTCATCGACCATCGAATATCTTGTCGTGATGCGACATCGCCATCGCCGATGTCGATGGCCAACGTAATCGCTCAACACTACATATGAGTTATATAATAAACTGATTTCAAGAAATAGTGTGACATAGCATACACTGTTGCAAAATATTTAGTTACAAAGGATACACCAGGAGCTTTTATCATAGTCTGTCCAGTAATCTTCCAGTAATGAGAAGCAAATAACGAAGCAAATACTCCGGAAAACAAACCCTGGTTAACCCCCTCAAAAAACATGTGTACAAGCTTCTATGTCCCAAACTCCCTGACACAGAGGTCGTTTATCTACATTATGGTTTTGTTTTATTGAAATAATATTGCCACATCTTGACCACATATCATCAACACATAGTGACGGAATAATATGTCATACCATTACTGAATATTAACCATTACACTACAACCAATATTACTGCGATACAGTGACCATATATTGGATATACCAGTGTACACAGGCTCTTTAGACTGTATGTTACATTCCGTACAGTGCCCATATAGTATAATAATCCAGCATACAAAGGCTCTGCATACTGTATATTACCTCCATACAGTGACCATATAGTGGTAGATATCAGATGTACACAGGCTCTGCAGATGTACAGGTGATTACAATGCAGTTACACTGACAAGCAAAAGAGTAGCAATGCTTAGAGCTTTTGACTTTCAGGCTCCATGTCTCACCATCCACTACAGCTTTGAATGTGAGACCACCATCATTTTATAGACAATCACCTTGGCCATCTCATACATAAATTTGACTTACAACTATTTAGCATGTGCTTAGTTATGCAGATTCTTGTCATGTAACTGAATTGGTATTGTTTTGCTCCTGGTGGTGGAACAATCTTATTCTTCTTTTATACTTTCTTCTTTTCTTTCCTTCTTCTTCTATACTACATATTACAACTTGTTCTCACATTTTTTAATAGCTCAGTGTATTATTAGGCTTATTCCCAAGTGAAAGGTCACTGGTTCAAATTGAGGAGCAGCATGGAGAAAATTTCCAAAGTTAAAAGAAACAGCATCATCCAGCTCATCGATAGCGGTCTCTTGACCAAGAATATGTCCTAATTTCACCATGTGAGTGCCATGACAACTGGAATAATATGAAATGAAGTCCATTCATCCATTCTAAAGCCAAGAAAAGGACATCCAGGGAAAATATCAGAGTCAACAAGTCAACTCATCACGAGGTCTATCAGTTCTAATGTGATAGGCACGACATTGAAGGTGGCTCGTATGCTTCGTAAAAGTGAGATCACTGATGTCTATGCAAGCACCGTGTGATGCCTATTACACAAGTCTAGAATGTTGGCCCTAAAAAAGGTGAAAAAGCCTCATCTTCAATATAATCATAAAGAGCTAGAGTTTTCAAAAAAAGTACGAAAAGTGGAAAGTAGAAGATTCGAAATGGGCGATTTGAAGTGATGAGATGAAGGACAATAGAATGGGCTCTGATGGATGCAAATGGGTCTGAAAGAGTCAAGAGAAAAGGTGGCTAGTGGATCAAGAAATTGAAGGAACTGTCAAGTTCGGTGGAGAAAGCCTCATTATTACCATTCTGGGAGCTATAGTTGGGGAGTTTGTACAGAGGAGGGAATTTGTAGGGAAGTGTTGGAAAAGTGAGGAGTCTAAGATGTTGGTTTGGTAAATTCTGCAGGGATGAGTCGTGGCTGGAAGAAGACGTCATAGCGCCCTGGAACTGGATGGAGAAGAAAAGGGAACAAGAATAACTCATCACCTGAGACTGTGGAGGCCAATCCAGCAACTCTACTTTATTGTTACTGAACCTTTTCTCCCCCAATATCAATGTATGCTTCGGGTTGATGTCCTGCTGGAATACTATGTATTCCTTTTCATTCCCATAGTACTCAAGAGTACAAAGTAACTCATTTTTAGGATACTTACATATAGCTCTGCATTGAGACCACCATTGATCTTGGTCAAGTGTTCAACACCTTTTGCTCTAAAACAAACCCTTACTATCAGGGTTCCTCTACCGAATTTGACAGTTCCTTCAATTTCTTGATCCGTTAGCCCCCTTTTTTCTTGATTATTGCAGACCCATTTGCACCCATCAGAGCCCAGTCTATTGACTTTCATCTCATCACTCCAAATCATCCATTTCCATTCTTCTATCGTCCACTTTTCGTACTTTTATGAAAATGGGAGCTGGCGCTTCTTACTTTGATATTAAAGATGAGACTTCTTCACCTTTTTTCAGGCCACCATCCCAGACTTATGTAGTGGGCATTGTGTGGTGCTTGCATAGACATCTTTGATCTCACTTTTATGAAGTATATGAGCCACCTTCAATGCCGTGTTTGTGGCTCCAGAACTGATAAACCATATGATGAGCTAACTTGTTGACTTCGATATTTTGCCTGGATGTCCTTCTCTTCACTTTAGAATGGATGAAGGAACTCAATTTTGTATTCTTCTGTGGCACTCACATCATGCAGTTTAGCAATTTTCTGCGCCAAGAGACCTCTATCTATGAGCTGGATTTCTCTTTTCTTGGGAAATCTTCTTCTTGGTTGCTCTTCAAGTGACCTTTCACTTGGGAATCAACCTAATAACACACTGAGATATTAGGGAATGTGAGAACAGGTTGCACTTTGTAGTATGTAAGAAGAAAAATATTGTTCCACCACCAGGAGCAAAACATAAAAAATGTAAAACTGACAAGAAACTGAAAAAGCCATGCTAAAAAGTTGTAATAAATTTAGTATGAGATGAAAAAAGGTGATTTTTTTAAAAATTATGGGGGATCACATTCAAAGCTGTAGGGGTGGGGAGATTTTAAAAACCTAAAAAAAAGTTAAAAAAAGTTATCCTTTGCAGCATGTAGGTACCTGAGGTTTTTGTATAATGCCCCCTGGGTACACATCCCCTTAGGGTTTTAACCTCTGTAGGTAGGTAATCCCCCCTGTAGGTAGGTATATAGACCCCTGTAGGTAGGTGTGAGCAATTTGACAAAAGTCCCCCCACGCACAGCCCCAGCTCTTCACCCAAAATTTACTGAGTTATTGCAGGTTTTAGGACTTCACCTAAGCTCCCCCATTGCACAACACATGTCATTGAGGAAACACTCAAACGCCAACAGGAGGCCAAGCCTCAAAGGGTCCTCAGTAATTTTGTTTGCACCTTGGCCAGGGTCCTGCTCCTAGAGGCAGAGCATCAAAGAGAGGGAAATCGAGTAAAAGCGGCATTTTATAAAAGGAAATTTTGGAACAACCTGCATCACAGGCACACCCCAATTCAAAAATTTTTTAAAAATGAAGGTCCCCCACACCCGCTGTCACTCGGTATGTAAAGCCATGGACAGGGGGGAAATGGGTAAATAGTAAAGGGAAAAGGAAGAACCCCCGTGTTTTGTGCCCAGTTGTAGATTAGGCCCATCCAGTGCTGATGGTACTACTGGCTTGGCTGCCAGGTTCCACTGTTCCAAGCCAGAACCAGCATGGCCCTGAAAGGGAGGAGCGTGTAGACTGTCCCAGGGGTGTGACAGAGTGTGACAGGGGTGTGACGTGGGATGTCCCAAAACAGTTATAAGTCTGAGCCCACACTGGGGCTAGAGTTTACTATATTAGACAGGGGTAAAAGCACCAGCATTCCAGGAGCCATTCAGCCCCCCTCCATGTGTTCCCAGCACAAGATCGACCCAAGGTAAATAGACACATATGGCTGCTTTCTTTTGTCTGTATCCCCTATTGTATTTACACCTCTGACCAATATATGAATCGTTAAATCCCTGTGTATGCATTGTTTGTTTAGTCCACTCACAAGGCGATTAAAAATATGTAATTTTTGATCCTGAGCTCGTCTGTTGTCCCGATCAAGCCGATCTCACGTGTCCGTCTTCTCGGTTTTTAATACGTCGCTACCTGGACTGGTACCTGGACTGGTTCCTGGCCTGTAATAGACCAGGCTTATAGCTAACGAGTAACTTGTGGCAGACTACCGGGCTGGCAGATTTCTGTTTCACCTGTGTGGGTAAACAGATCTCTCCCAGCCGTTCAGGGTTGTGGGTGAGTGGGGTATCCTCTCTCACTCCCAGGGTCTTCCTGTGCCCGTGTGGAAAGGGGTCAACTGTGAAACCGTATACGGCTGGCCTTTCTTACGTCTATGGGGAGCGCAATGTCATGAATACACCCAAAGTCAGGCCGTCGACCCTCGAGTGGGTGCGGGCTTTCCTGACAGTAGGTATATAGAGAAACTGGAGGTATATATACCTCTTGTAATTATACATGCCTACTTTATGTGTACCTACCCTCCGAAGTTAGTAAGGTCAATTCCATGTGGGGTGGACATGCATACAGTTAAAAACTATCAGTATTTGTGTCGGTCCTTTGGCCCACCGGAGGATTCATCGGGTCTCTGGTGGGCCAGTCTGACACTGTTGTTGAGTTTTAATAGCAAGAGTTTAGAGATGAAAAAAAGAACAAGATTGAGAGATTGGATTGCCAATAGCTATGTTAAAGTCACCCACAGTGAGAAGAAATGAGTAAGCCATGCACTAAAGTGATCTTGAAACTGGAAGGGTGAGAATTGGAAGTGAAAGACAAGTGCCGCTCTCAGGGAGTCTGGGTGTAAGCTGTGGACCTGAAATAAAAGGGAATATGAGTGAGAGTTCAAAAGTAATAAACCATGAATTTCAGAGAAAGATGTATGTTTACTCCTGCACTCTGCCTGTTCACAGGTCTTGGGGTATGAATGAAGTGTGGCCCACCATAAGTTATAGCAGCGGAGGAAGCATTGTTGAATCCATGTTTTCATGAGTGCTAACAGGTTGAGAAATTAGCTGACTGAGAGTAATAACTAATTAAAGCGGTGTTCAACAGGACATATTAAAAATAAGAAAAAAAGAAGCAAATTCACCTCAGTGATGCTCTTGTTCTATCCTAGGGGTCACGTTCTAGGTGCAGCCAATCACAGGCTACAGCGTTCACGTGCAGATGATGAACACGATGAACGTTCTGTGCTACATAAGATAAACATGGCGGCCATTGGGACAGAACAGGAGTGTCACAGAGGTGAGTATGCTTCTTTTTTTCTTATTTTTAATCATGCCCCATCTGACTAACAAGTTTTTTAAAGTCCTGGAACACCCCTTTAATTAAGGGGAGTATGTTATATGCTAACTGAGAGTTTCAAGGCATACATTTTAACTGCAGACTGCAGAAGACATACCACAAATGTTACTAAAATTGTCAATGTTCCTTTGTGTGGCAGATAAGAAGTTACCATAGGATTGCTGACAGAATAGGTTGACTTGTAGCTAATCAAAAGGAGAATAGGGAGAGATAGCAGATTGCTGAGTGATTCATGAGCCTGACGTTTATGTCAAACACTGAAGTCAGATGGTTTAAGACAACATAGGAACAGTGAGTAATTCATTCAGCCGTGCATGGGTGAGTAAAGGAAAAAGGGGATAATTCCAACTAAGGCATAATTCAACGGTAGTAGGGCTAAACGTCAAAGTGACCATAATAAAGAGAAGAGCAGGGAGCATGAGAAATGTCCTTGTTTGTTAGCAGAGAAAGAAAATATAAATATAGCAATGAAGGTGTAGTTCGGTTTGATTAGCATACAATATTCCCTCCAGCCCTTCTGATTTCATTTTGGTTTTATTCTAATGTGCACATTAAAGCTGTGCTTTGGAAAAAGACCCCTAGTCTAGAACTCGAATCATTTAGTTTAAACAAAATCTGTCAAAGGGTTTAACATAATAAAAGTTACCACAGTTCTATATAGGGCTTAAAAACTCATCTACACTAATACATTTTGTATCTGAACTTCACCTTGTTAAAACATTAATCAACCTACTTTTTTCAGATACTGAGACCAAGAGCAAGTGCACTGGGCAGGCCCAATCATCTCCCCAGTTGCTGCTCTGCGCCTCATATTTGCCATTGCTTGACAGTCTCATAAGGGCATGACCCCACGGCATCGGTTTGTGGCTGGTTTTTCAGACTGTTTGCGGTTTTGTAGACCGTCTGAAAAAACGGCCGCAAACTAACACACTGGGCCGCTATGGAAAACCCGTGCAGCAGTCCACACTGCACGGGTTTTCCGCCCGCCGGTTTTCAAAATATTGAACATGTTCATTCTTCCATCCTGTTTTCGGAAGGAATATGAACATATCAATGGGAAGGGGGAGGACTTTTCTCCGCTCATCGCGGAGAAAAGCCGTCCCCTGGCGGCGGTGGGGACAGCACTAAAATAGGACAAATACCGGTCAGATAAACTGACCGGTATTTATCCTTTGCCGTGGGGATGAGCTCTTACTGATAGAGATCTACTCTACTTGTGCTGAAATCTCAAGTCACTGAATCCAAAAGGCAAAACTGGATATTCTGTGCATGCGCCTTACCATACTTGCAGATAACAGACCTGTCAAGTGGGCACTTGCTGCAGATCTGTATATATTGAAATATCAAAAATATGTTACTGATGTTTCCAGAAGGAGAACTTCATATATAATAATAGGAGTGTGAATGTGGTCTTATGACTCACCTGGTGTGAGGAAAATTAGCGGAGCAGTTATGATATGATAATAAGGTTTGTAGCCATCATAGAAATGTGTATTATGTAGGCGGTATAATGTGTATCCTGTATTGTTGTAACCATGGGTATATACTAAAAGGAGGACCTAAAAGAATCTAACCTTATAAGTGTTAGATATCTTCTATGTTTTCTCCCATTTATTTTATAACTGTTGTATGTCTGTCATTTTATTGTATTTTTCTACTCTATTTAAGCACTTTACCCTTTTCTATTAAAACATAAACTTTAATGTTACTCCTCTTTTGCTCTAAGAACCCATAACCTGATGTTTTAACCCTGTGACTGCTGGAGAGCAGTGGGATATTGTTTAACTCTACAAGTGCCGCTAAGTGATGTTTGCATATATCAGAGTCCTTCCTTTTGAATTCCCTTTTCTTTTATTTACTGAAGGATGGTGGTGGTAGCGGATATTTTGGGGCACCTGAACTGTGCTGGAGTGTGATTTATGCTTGATTTGCTACCTGAGTGAGAAGGAAGTGCAAATAAAACTTGGTAGAAATAAATCAACTCCATTACAGTGGCCCCCACGTCATGTGCTGGTAAGTGTGTACGTGACACCTGGCATCGAGGTTGCTTTTATTATGCTAGACCATATGACAAATTTATTTTAATTAGAGACTGCTGTCAGGTATAGAAATTGTTTTCTAGTTCGGTTTCATAAGTCTGTTTTTTAAAATTTTTCTGTTGAACCACAATTCAAAATCAATTTCTGATTATCATTAGTTGAATTTCAGTAAATTAAAATTTATTATTACTTTTCACAGATTCAAGATATTTTATGGACCATTTTGAGTTTTCCTTTCTTTAATGGACGGAAGCCAACAATTTTGTCCACTTGTGTATTTATGTGAAAATGGCAAAAAGGGATGATTACTTGCTTTCGAGGCAGTAATTCTGAAACTGTGCAGTTGGTGAACTGTTTGCATGCTGCTGTGGTAAAAGTGTATCATGATTGGACAAATGGCAGCATTGGGAATAAGCAACATGGAAACTGCAGAGCACCACGTGTCATTGATGAGTGAGGTGAATGTTAAAGGTGCACAAGGGCGGAGCAGCTCACTGCTAATTTGAATCAACAGTTCAGTGAACCCAACTGTGTATGGGCTCCAAAGCAGACAAATGGTCAATGCACCTCTGCTAATGAAGTTTGATGAGCAAAAAATACTTCAGTTTTC
Organism: Phyllomedusa bahiana; assembly: GCA_025379985.1. Taxonomy (NCBI): domain Eukaryota; kingdom Metazoa; phylum Chordata; class Amphibia; order Anura; family Hylidae; genus Phyllomedusa; species Phyllomedusa bahiana. Next base: position 24,381 of record JAODAL010018792.1, read on the forward strand.
ACAGTAGTATTGGAATTGGACCTCCACTGATTGGCAAAATGTCACCTTCTCCAAGGTTTTTTTTTTTCCTGCTTCATTGAACAGATGGGCATTAGCATCTCAGTTGAGAGACATTAGAGAACAAACACCCTGTAACCATTGCTGAAGAACACAAGCTGGTGGTGGCGACATTATGATTTGGTGAATGTTTTTGTGGTATTCACTAGATCCACTCATCAATGTGGAAGGTACTCTCAATTGATTTGATTATGAATTCAACCTAGCTGATCGCATACACCCATACATGTTGATTATCTTCACTTGACTGGATGGGATCTTCCAGTAAGACAATATGACATTTCCTCCTATTTCACTAGTATTGAACCAATTGGTACATCCATGGGACCACCATGATCATCATGTTCATTCTATAGATCCTCCCCCAAACACTCTCCAGCAGCTGTGGGATGCACTGCAGTTAGCATGGCTCTATAGCTGTAACAGCTTACCAGGGCCTTAGTGAGTCACTTCCAACTCATTTAGCTGCTGTCTGTGCTGCACATGGCGGTCACTCTGAATATTATCATGTGGTCATAGTAATATGACTCAGCCATGCACAAATGTTGCTACAACTGTTCTATAAATTCCTATTTGGCATTAATTTTTTGGCCATAACATGTGGGTGTGGCTTTGTTTGAATGTCCTGGCCACAAAATGACCACTAGCACTTAGATAACATTTATGTATCATATGTGTGCTCCGTGTAATTCTTTAAAATAGTCTTTTAGATTTTCCTTATTTAAAGTTGTTTTCAATGCCAGAGCAAGAGCACCATTTGAGGCAACAATGTGTAATATATGTTAGTAAAATATTTTTCACAGTAAACAGCATGATTACTTTTGGTAATTGTTTCCCAGCACTATGTGTTCTTCATGTTGGGTAAATCAAATGTGAAACATTCAATTAATGATGTTATTCGACACATATGCAAAGACTATAGAGGCCTGTATGAACTATTTTTACAGGCCCTCTGGTAATAACATTTAAGCATATAGAATTGATCCAAAAAAACACATATGTCATAATTCCCAATATGAAACATTAGAAACACAAACCCATCAATAATTACCTTATAAACAGCTGTATATAGTATTAGCCAACTCACATCCCTGCAAAATTAGATTCTTTACATAACTCTAAGGTTTTTCATTTTACTCTTTTGCACCAAGATGTTTAAAATTTGACAGCACACAGTTTTACAACTTTTTATTCTCAAATGTTCTGCATTTCCTACAGCTATATGTATAAAAATTAATTTTAAAACATTAACCCCCTTTTTCTACATTCGTTTTTCCCTTCCTGCCTTTCCAGGGTCATAACTTTTTTTTATTTTTTATCTACATAGACAAATGAGGGCTTTTATTTTGCAGGACAAAATGCACTTTCTAATGATGTAATTTATCGTATCATAGATTATACTGGGAAACCGCAAAAAAATTCTAAGTGGGGCAAAATGTGAAAAAAAAACTTATTTGCATGGTTGCAGGAGTTTTGTTTTTATGGCGTTCAATCTTCAGGAAAAATTATGTGTTATCTATTCTACAGGTTGATACGAATCTGGCAATACTAAACATGTATGGTGTTTGTTATGTTTTGTTACCGTACAAAAATTCCAAACATTTTCTATTTTTGATATTTGCGCGGCCAATATCTTTTTCGTACTAACACCTACAGACTTGAAGGAGGGGCATTTTTTGTGGTCTGAAGTGTACTTTTTATTGCTATCAGTGTGGAATACATTCAACTTTTTTCATTAAATTTATGCCAGTTTTTAGGGGACGTGAAATGACCAAAAAACCCTGCAATTTTGGCGTTTGGAATTTTTATCTTCTACGGTGTTTAACATATGGGACAAATGATGTTATATTTTAATAGATCTGACTTTCTTGGATGCGGTGACACCAAATATGTGTAGCTTTTTTATTTTTTTTTATATTTTTTATTTTTTTTCAATTTACACTTCAAAACATTTTTTTATTTTATACTGACTTTGAGTCGCCCTAGGGTGCCTCACCGCTAGGGGGTGCAATTGCTTACAGCCTAATGTATTGTAATACAATGCATTAGGGTTTTCAAATAAGGCAGGAAGTAGTAAAACAGAACACATAATGCCGATGAAAGCCTTCAGAAGGCTCCCAGCTGCCGTGTTAGGCGATATAGGCCCCACAATTTCGCCATGGAGTCCTCGGTCAAAGTGAGGAACAGTGCCCAATGTCGGTAAGGGGTTAAAATGTTATAATAAAATATTAAGCAATCTTAAAGCGATCAGGTTATTAAAGTAATATTTAATTAAACGAATATTTCTATATTAAAGAAGTAGATGTTAAATCATGGTGAAGTCTGCTGCATCTTTAACAAATCATTGCAGGTATATGATAGACAGATCATGTATGTACAGTTGAAACCAGAAGTTTACATACACTATATAAAAAGATACATATGCATGTTTTTCTCACCTTTTGACATGACATAGATACAATTACCGTTAGGTAAGGTTTCCCAAAAATTTTGAAAGGATTAGGTTACAAAATTATTTTTTTTTGCCAAATCCAGAAAAATGAGAGGAAAATTTTTTTTTAGGATTTTTTTTAAATTTCTGCAAAGTCAAAAGTTAACAAAAAACATTTCATAGTATTTGGTGGCTTTCCCCCTTAAACGTGTGATTGAGTAAAATGTTTTGGTATCTTCCAAAGTTTCTCACAATAGTTGGTAAGTTTTTGGGCCCCTTTTCCCCCTGAAAAAATGTTGTAACTGAGTATGTTTGTGGGTATTTGCTGACCCCCCTTTTAGCTTGTCCAAATTTTTCAGTAGGTTTGAGATAAAGGGCTTTTTTTGGGGTACTCCCCAAAACATTGACTTGATTATCCTTAACCCATTTTGAACCCCATTTTGCAGATTTAACAGAGTTAATGGTTTGGTCAGCTCACCTGGGTTTCAATGCGAGTAGCCAAAGCCCGGATGACGGAAAATCCCCGTCAAGGAAAATCCAGGAATAATGCGGGAAAAAGGAAAAACCAGCGCAGGCAAAGTATTAGTGGAAAGGGCTTCAGCGTTTATTAAAGGTTAAAAGGCACAAAATATATCAAATAGATCGCAACTGTCCATACATTTTCAGTAGGATTGAGATCAAGGCTTTGTGATGGTCACTCCAAAACATTGACTTGATTATCCTTAAGCCACTTTGTAACCAGTTTTGGCAGAGTTGCTTGGCTCATTACCTATTTGAAAGACCCATTTCCGTCCAAGCTTTAACTTCCTGGGTGATGTCTTGAGATGTTGCTTCAGTATTGCCCCATAATCTTCTTTCCTCATGATGCCATCTTTTTTGTGAAGTGCACCAGTCCCTCCTGCAGCAAAATAACCCCACAACATGATGCTATCCCCATATTTCACAAATGGGATGGTGTTCTTAGAATTCAAAGCTTCTCCTTTTTTCCTCCAAATGTAACAATGGTCATTATGGCCAAACAGTTAAAATTTAGTTTCGTCAGACCACAGGAAATGTCTCCAAAAATGTAGTTCTTTGTTCCTGTGTGCATTTGCAAAAATTAATCTGGCTTTTTTATGTTTCTTTAGGAGTAATGGCTTCTTCCAGGCAGAGTGGTCTTTCAGCCCATGTTGATACAGTACTAGTTTCAATGTGGATAATGACACAATCTTACCAGCTTTCACCAGCATCTTCACAAGGTCGTTTGATTTTGTTCTTAGGTTGATATGCACATGTCAGACCAAAGCACATTCATCTCTGAGACAAAGGCCAGTCTCCTTCCTGTGAGTGATATGATGGCTGGACATTCCCATCTAGTTTGTACTTGTGTATAATTGTTTGTACAGATAAATGAAGGCACCTTCAGGTATATGGAAATTGCACCCAAGGATGATCCAGACTCTCTCATTATTCTGGCATTTGGCAAATATAAATAATTTTGGTAATCCTAATTGACTTAAAACTGGAAAGGTTTTCTCTGATTTCCTGTCAGATGGTGAGAAAAACATGCATATGTGTCTGTTTCTATAGTGTATATAATCTTCTGGTTTCAACTGTATGTATGTATGTACTCATAACATTCAACATTCTACAAGACACAAAGTAAGCACCAATAGATAGTTAAAGTGAATACAATCTGAGTGATACAGTAAAACACATTTGTGTGTAAGGAGTTAGTAGACTAGACTTCCAGTACTAGATCAGAGCTGTCATTAACTTAACCACCATCTAGTGATCATTTGATGCTGCTACCTACTGTAAATGTCTAAGTCTATACTGAAAAGCTGATGAGTAAGCTGTGAAAAATGTGGCCACCTTCTATTACTGCTCTAGTGGCCAGCATGAAAACTTGAATATTTTAAGATTTTTTCATATGGATAGTCAAACAAAAACACTACCAATTTAAAATATATGGGGGACATGTATGAAAACTGTCTATGTCTAAAACCTTATTTGTTGCCCTTAGCAACCATTCTGAGTTTTCATTTAATATAGTGCTCTGAAAAAATAAAAGGGGAGCTCTGATTGTTGCCATCGGCAACAAAGAAAGTCATAGACCTAGACAGTTTTCATACATGTGGCCCTAAGTTTTAAATAAAAGCTTGAGTTGAACAGTGTAAAAAAAACGGGGAAATGGAAAAAGAACATTCTCCAATAAATTAGGGAAAAAAGAGTGGAATGCAGCAGAACACCAATAGGGTAAATCAGTTGTCACTCACCTCCACAATAGTGCAAAGAAAAAATATTTAAGGCATCAGCATATCCACAAAAATTCTATATATGACTGCATTCAAAATGCAAAATATGTAATATCCACATAGGCTATATATAGCAAAATTATCCCGCGTCATTTCGGCATCTCCTGATTAGGAACCTGCTACTGAATTATCCTGCACCAGTGGTTCCTACCACTCCCTGAGATGTTGTAGTCTGAATGGACTCCTAGTGAGGTAACATGTTTAGTGTTAGTGACTCACCTGTACTGGGATCCCCTTGACGCTATTGGGAGGTGAGCTTAATACAATCTTTGATCAAAAACTGTAAACTAAGAGTCCCAGGTTTTTCATATTTTCCTTAGCAGTAATGCATTTCCAATATTCCTATGTACCTTGATGTTCTACTTAGTTTTTAGTGTCCATGTTTTTTGTATTAGATGTATGCTATTGCCTTTTCAGTGTGCACCTATGCTTACGTTTTTCAAAATATATGGATGTGCACAGCTTAATTGATTTTTGAAGTCTATTTGAGGAATGGCAGCCTCATGGGCTTGCTGCACTCCACCTACCTCTTTTAAACTGGTGCAGGATAATTCAGTAGCAGGTTCCTACCACTCCCTGAGATGTAGTATTCTGAATGGACCCCTAGTGAGGTAACATGTTTTGTTAGGGACTCACCTGTACTGGGATCCTCTTGACGCTATTGGGAGGTGAGCTTAATACAATCTTTGATCAAAAACTGTAAACTAAGAGTCCCAGGTTTTTCATATTTTCCTTAGCAGTAATGCATTTCCAATATTCCTATATACCTTGATGTTCTACTTAGTTTTTAGTGTGCCACTGATATTTGTATTAGATGTATGCTATTACCTTTTCAGTGTGCACCTATGCTTACGTTTTCAAAATATATGGATGTGCACAGCTTTTATTGATTTTTGAAGTCTATTTGAGGAATGGCAACCTCATTGGTTTTGCTGCACTCGGCTACCTCTTTTTAAACTGGTGCAGGATAATTCAGTAGCAGGTTCCTACCACTCCTGAGATGTTGTAGTCTGAATGGACTCCTAGTGAGGTAACATTTTTAGTGTTAGGGACTCACCTTTACTGGGATCCCTTGATGCTATTGGGAGGTGAGCTTAATACAATCTTTGATCAAAAACTGTAAACTAAGAGCCCCAGGTTTTTCATATTTTCCTTGCAGAAAATGCATTTCCAATATTCCTATATACCTTGATGTTCTACTTAGTTTTTAGTGTGCCACTGATATTTGTATAAAAATGTATGTTATTGCCTTTTCAGTGTGCACCTATGTTTACGTTTTTTCAAATATATGGATGTGCACAGCTTAATTGATTTTTGAAGACTTTTTGAGGAATGGCAACCTCAATGGCTTGCTGCACCCCGGCTACCTTTTTTAAACTGGTGCAGTATAATCAGTAGCAGGTTCCTACCACTCCCTGAGAATGTTGTAGTCTGAATGGACTCCTAGTGAGGTAACATTTTTTAGTGTTAGGGACTCCCCTGTACTGGGATCCCCTTGACGCTATTGGGGGTGAGCTTAATACAATCTTTGATCAAAAACTATAAACTAAGAGTCCCAGGTTTTCATTTTTTCCTTAGCAGTAATGCATTTCCAATATTCCTATATACCTTGATGTTCTATTATTTTTTTTAGGGGGCCACTGATATTTGTAATTAGATGTTTGCTATTACCTTTTCAGTGGGGCCCCTATGCTACGTTTTTCAAAATATATGGATGTGAAACAGCTTAATTGTTTTTTTGAAGTCTATTTGAGGAATGGAAACCCTCATTGGCTTGCTGCACCCCGGGCTACTCCTTTAAACTGGTGCAGGATAATTCCAGTAGCAGGTTCCTACCACTCCCTGAGATGTTGTAGTCTGAATGGACTCCTAGTGAGGTAACTGTTTATGTTAGGGACTCACCTGTATGGGATCCCCTTGATGCTATTGGGAGGTGAGCTTAATACAATTTTGATCAAAAACTGTAAACTAAGAGTCCCAGGTTTTTCATATTTTCCTTAGCAATAATGCTTTTTCCAATTTTCCCTATAACCTTGATGTTCTACTTAGTTTTTAGTGTGCCACTGATATTTGTATTAGATGTATGCTATTGCCTTTTCAGTGTGCACCTATGCTTACGTTTTTCAAAATATATGGATCTTCTCATCATTTTGACATCATGAAACCAAGGTAACAGCTTACAATTGATCAATAGTTCTTCGCCATTGTGAGGCCTCAAGCAGGATGCTCTCAGAAAGAAGTGGTCATTGAGCTTAGAGTGTTGCAGTAGGTTGCAACAGAGTGTTGCAGCAGGTTGCAACAGAGATATGGAGAGACTGGAAGAGTCACAGAAAGGCAAAGAAGTGGACGTCTTTTGGCTCCATCACACACTGATGCTTCATTTTAAATTATGCCCTGCAAAACCAGATGATGGATGCCACACAACTCCAGGTATGATTAAGGGAAGTGAGAGGCTCCCAAGTATCACATCAGACCTTTCATAACCATTTATAGTCCGCGTGATAGATGATCGGCAAGGGTACCTGACCACTACCTGACCTAGCTGATGTACAGCACTCTCCTTGACGTCTCCAGAATCGTTGACGGATGTAATTTCTGTTCAGAGTGAATCGTCTTCCATCACAGAAAAGCACTGAGCACTACTGGTCCCTCGTGCAGCGTAGATGCACCCAGGCCCATGCAAGATGATGATGCCTGTGTCTGATGGTGTGGTCAGGTCATCAAGCACGCAGATCACACTGATGTAAATGGCTAAAAATGGTCTGATATGACACTTGGGCACTTCTCACCCCCATTAAATGTACTTGGAGTTGGGTGGCATTCATCATCCGGTTCCGCATTGTTGTTAATGAAGCGGTCATCAGTGTGTGACGTAACCTAAGGACCACCACTTCTTTGCCTTTATGTGACTCTCCCAGTGTCTCTGTTCCGGCCAGTCTGTGACACACGTAATGTATGAACGTTGGCACTAACAGGCCAGTTCTAAATAGCTTTAAGGCATCGTAGAATGTGTCGGAATGTATGAACTTGTTCTTCTGCAGATCATACATACAGGCACAGTCTAGGTTTGGCATCAAAGAATCATAAATGTGTCTACTTCTATGAATGTGGTGCGCTGTGCCCAGAACGCCCCCAAATCTTTGGCGCATTAAAAAGTGTCTTTGGCGCATTACAAAGGGACTTATCGTGACAAAGTTTGCACCTGTTCATATATTCTTTTTGGCACAAAGTACACCAGAAAACTGGGGCAGACCTGTTCATACATGTCGCCCTAAGTGCATTGTTATTAAGCTCCTGGTTAGAGATCAGCAAGTCATGCAAAAAGTACTGAGACATTTAACAGCTGGACATGTGCATTCTAAAGTTAAGAGATTATTTAATTTAGTTCATTTAAAACAATTTTCAAGAGATTTTATGTTAATCCTGAAATTTCAACCAAACATCAAATATCCCTAACTTTTTGTGAATAGTGTATGTACTCATAAATAAATTATATAAATTTACAGATATGCTGTTGCCTCGGATTTTTTTTTTCTTTTGATCTAATCAGTGTGTCATTTCTGGTTTTCCATTATTTTCTGGAATTCTCTATTAAATTGTTTAATTCTATCTAGTCTTGTCAACTTATTTCAGTGTGAAATAATAAATGTGTTAAACTTTGAGGTTTTACTTTTCCCTTTCTCTCATTTTTCTATTTTCCAAGCAATTTATTATAACACTTTTTTTCTGTGAAAACTTACCCATATTGCTGCACACCGCCACAAGTTTTAAGCTCTTGCATGCCGTTATATTTACTGCATACATATTTAAATGTATTCCATAATTCAAGTCAATAGAAGACAGCAGGACAACATGTGACTAGTGTGCAGTGACTGTAGAGATGTATGCTAGAGCATGACCCTTGGGTTCTACATCTGTCAAGCCCATACATAGCATTGCCATGAGTATTGCTTTTGGTAAAAGAATGTTCCAAAATGGGATAAAAATAAATCACATTGCATCCTTCTGAGAAACATTAGTGTCCCTTATTAGCAGCAGGCATTGATACAAACATCTGTTTAAAAAAAAAACTAGTGTTATAAGTTTGTGCATTTCAGCTCCAGGAAAATAATTACTAAAACCAATATAGTAAATTGTATTTAAAATCCTGTATTAAAAAGTGTATTTCACATTTACATGTCTGCTGAGAAAACCTCAGGACAGCTTCAATAATTAGCACATGGATTCATTTAGCAGTATAACTTACTAAATATTGGAGACATTTCACTCTGGGAAAAAGTGAAAAATCTCTGTTTACTTTTCATACAATAAAATTCACATGAAGACATAAATACACTTTTGCAAGAAAAAAGTGAACCCTTTGGAAATGACTGGATTTTTTCTGCTGATTACTAATAAAATGTCATCTTATTGCATTTAATTTGCATTATAGGTCATCACAATTTAACTGATGTATTTTATTAAATGAAATGAGTATATATTTACAGTGCAGGAAGAAAAAGTAAGTGAACCTCTGTGTTAAAGACTTCTGCAATTGGATTTGTGAATTTCAGCTATGTTTTGTCTAAATTAAAAGGCATAAAGCCTGGCTAATGACAAATTTTGTCTCTTAAAGAAAGACTGGTTAGTGTGAGCCATGAAAAAAGTATGTAAAGCCAGCTCACCCAGTTCCTTTGAAAGCAGCTAAAACAATCTAGCATTTCATAGAGTGCAGTGTCTTCAAACACAAAATGGGATATCCAGCAAAATACAGTTAAAAAGCATCAAAAAGCTTTATTGTGACCAAAAAAAATTGGTTACCCAATTTGAACAACAGTGTTCTTAGTCAAAGCACATTATCATTCAAAACGGGTAAATGCTTTTTGTTTTTTCTGGAATGGTGACCCTGGCACTTTTTATGGATTTCTCACAATAAAGCGTGTGATATTTTTTAACCATATGTTGCTGGATATTCCGATTAGTGTGAGCCATGCCTTAGCTCCTTTCCAACATGTGATGTAAACTTACGTCATTATGCCGGAAAGTGAGTATGAAGTGGGCTCACTTGCTGAGCCTGATCCATGCACGGCAGGTGCTGCTGGCTAATTATTACTGCTGACACTCGCCACTAACAGCAGCAGGGATCAGTGCTGTGCATTGTTTCTCACTCCATGGCAGCTTGAAGACTATTGAATGTATCAATAGCCACCATGTTGGCGCTTCTATTACTTCTTACCCCTGGCAGGAACTGATATAACTGAAATTTTGACATTGGGCTTGTTCACACGACATTTTTGTGATCCGTTTTACGGATCAGCAAAACGGATCTAACATTTGTCAGCGTGATTAACATTAAGTTCAATGGCAAAAGCGCATCGCTGTTCTCACGGGAGATCAGCGATGCGCTTTTGAGAGCTCTCCTGCACTGCGCTTTTCGCATCCGCTTTAAGAATTGACATGTCAATTCTTCTTGCGGTTTACGCAAGTGAAAGCCCATAGGAGATAAATGGAGTCTCCGCTTTTGGCACCGTCCAAAAAGCGCTCCCACACTCCGGTAACTATCACCTGCGCTTTGCATCCTGAAAGCGGATGCAAAAGCGCAGTGACGGTATGCGAAAAGCGCAGTGAGCGGCTGCAGGGGATCGGAGGTGAGCGCGACGGCGGGCTGCGCAAATTTTGAGCGGGGAAGGAGACACTGCAGCACTGAGGCGGCGACGTGCGGCTGCCCTGATCACTGAGGCTGGAGCGGCGATGTGCGGGGGCGTGACCGCTGATCAGCTGAGGCAGCTATGTGTGGGCTGCCACTGAAACAGCTGCACTATATGTGGGCTGCCGCTGGGTCAGCTTGGGGCGCGATGTGCGGGCGGCCGCTGATCAGCTGAGGCTGGAGCGACGATGTGCGGGCGGCCGCTGATCAGCTGGGGCTGGAGCGACGATGTGCGGGCGGCCGCTGATCAGCTGAGGCTGAGGCAGCAATGTGCGGGCTGCCGCTGATCAGCTGAGGCGGCGATGTTTCGGCTGCCGCTGATCAGCTGAGGCAGCGATGTGCAGGCGGCCGGGTGACAGCTGAGGCAGCGATGTGCAGGCGGCCGCTGATCAGCTGAGGCTGAGGCAGCGATGTGCGGGCTGCCGCTGATCAGCTGAGGCTGAGGCAGCGATGTGCGGGCTGCCGCTGATCAGCTGAGGCTGAGGCAGCGATGTGCGGGCTGCCGCTGATCAGCTGAGGCTGAGGCAGGGGATGTGCGGGCTGCCGCTGATCAGCTGAGGCTGAGGCAGCGATGTGCGGGCTGCCGCTGATCAGCTGAGGCGGAGGTAGCGATGTGCGGGCTGCCGCTGATCAGCTGAGGCGGCGATGTGCGGGCGGCCGCTGATCAGCTGAGGCGGGCGATGAGAGAGACTCATTACCCCCTCCTCTGTTCTGAAAACGCATCCGAAAAGCGGATGCGTAAAACGCAGGTGAAAAAGCATTCAAAACGGATCCAAATAAAGTAACAACTGCTGCGTTTTGCGGATCCGCTTTCTGGATGCGCTTTTATACTGTCAAAAACGGATCTGTAAAAAGGATCCAAAACGCCGTGTGAACAAGCCCATACTGCTTGTACAAGTGTAACAAAAAAAGTTATAAAAAATAATAAAAAATATTAAAAGGTCCAATCACCCACCTTTTGCCATTTTACAAATAAACAAAAAAAGGTTGTACATAACATGTATTGCCGCGTTAGTTAAAGTCCAATCTATTAAAATATAACAATTTTTCTTGTATGCTAAACACCGTGGAAGAAAAAAAATCCAAATGCTGAAATGCTGAGTTTTTTGAACATTTCAGATCCCAAAAAAAATTAAAATAAGAAGTGATCAAAAAGTTGCATGTGTCCCAAAATAGTAACAATAAAAATTAAAGGAGTTGTCTCCCCACAGGGTTTCAAAGAATGCATGAAAGAAATTCTCTGTCACTTCCTGGTTCATACTAATTTGAAAGCTCCTCTGAAAACAGCTATGTTGTCTTTCAGATGCTAATTTAATTAGATTAGTTTTTAAATACTGGAAGGACTTTTTTCTGACCCCCCAAAAAAAAAGCCCTATTACAGAGTGTTTACTTGAAAAATAAGCTTTTTATTCTGGCAGCACAGGACACTGACTGCCCGCCAATGGTGGCCCCACTCTCTGTTATCTCATTGAACAAACCCCCCAGGGATTTGTTTACAGGTCGTTTTACTGAAAAAATGAAATAGCCAAGGGGTAAAAAATTTTCACTTTATCTCTTTAGGGAAAACAGAGGAACAATGCAATTATTTGGAAAATGCTTTTTTTGGTTCCCTACAATTTGAAAGCTATTCTTTGTAGCGAGACAACCCCTTTAAGTTTCAGCCTGCAAAAAACTAAGCCCTCAGTCAGGTTCTTAGGTGAAAAAATTAAAAAGTTATTATTTTGCGAAAACAGACGCACGCATTGAAAATAGAGAACTTTTTTTATTTTTTTTTAACCCCTTACCCCCGGCCATTTTTGGGGGCCTCTCTACAGACCCCAATTTTGAAATCGTCATGTGTACTTTATGTGAAAAAAATTTTTTGACTTTTTAAACCATCCTTGTTTTGAGATTGTTTTCTCGGAAACATTTGCTTTAAGATAGAAAATTTTTTGGTCCAAAAAATGATTGTTTTTTTGGAAAAATACAAATTAGGTGAAAAGGGAAAAAATTTCCCAATTTTCAAACTTAAAACAATTTCTCATGTAAGACAGATATTATTCCACTCAAAAAGTTAATAACTGCATCACCAAATGTCTGCGATTTTTGGGGCATCTTTTTTTTTTAAATTCTTTTTTTTTTTTTTACGACTTGGGGGCATCTGAGAGCCATAATTTTTTTTTTTTTTCTTTTTTGGGAGCTGTATGGGATTTTTTTTTTTTTGCGGGAGGGTTTGATGTTTTTTTTGGTAACTTTTTTGGGGGGGACAAGCTTTTGATCGCTTTAAATCCGTTTTTTGGGAAAGGCAGGGGGAAGAAAATACTGCAATCCTAGCGTGTTTTTTTTTTTTTTTTTTTATAGCGTCACCAGCAGTATCCGTGACAATTATTTTTTTCTTGTGGGTTTGAAAATGATTGGTAAAACCCAATTTAGTAGTTTTTTTTTTTGAAGCAAAATTTTTTTTAAAAAAAAAAAGGTTTTTTAAAATTTTTTAAACAATTTATGATCGCTATCTTCAAATACCAAATTTTTTTAATTTTTTTCCGTATCCCAAGGTGTGAAAAAGGACTTTTTTTTTGCGGAATGGACTGACGTTTTAATTGGAAAATTTTGCGTTTTTTTTTGTTTTTGATCGCTTTTTTTTTCCTTTTAAAATGTGCTGGGATGACAAAAATCGCAATTCTGTACTGTTTTTTGTTTTTTTTTTTAGGGCGTTCAGTAGGGTTTTTTAAATTAACTACAGTTTTAAAAGGGTGGGTCGCTACGCCCGCGCGATCCCAAAAATAGGGGGTCCCTTTTATTTTTTTTTTGATCTTTTTTGGGGGTTTGGCTTTTGTAAGGGGAAAAGGGCGATATCGGGGTTTTTATTTTATTTTTTATGTTTGTTTTTACTTTTTTACATTTTTTTTTTATTTTTTCACATTTTTTCACTTTTCCCCGGGGGGGAATTGCTAAAACGATCCGTAGATTTTCCCAGAATAGGAGATCAGCATACAGTTTATATCTGTATCCCTGGTCCCCCCCCCCCCCCATGGCAACTGTTGCCCCACGCCCCCAAAAATGCTTGGGGGCATCGTGACGTCCCCGACACCCCGGATGCTGTCTTTCCCACACCGGCTCCCTGGTAGGAGACTCAGTAGGGGGTCCAGCCCATTACTCCCGGATCCGGGGCGGAAAGAGCTCACTCCTCCCGCCCGCGCCCGCGATGCGCGACCACGTGTCACGACACGGGGGCTTTAATCCCCTGGGGGCCCGGAGCTCACCCCGGCCCTGGGGGAATGCGCATGATGCCTCGGTAATAACCCCCCGGTTTCCAAAGGCCCGATTTTGCGCGCTCCGCCTGTGAGCGGAAAAGATCCCTTGACGACTCATACGCAATTTGGGGGGAACCCCTACCCGACATTGCCGTATGAGTACGACAAATGTCGGTAAGGGGTTAAAGTACTGAAACATACGAAACCCTACATATTTGGTATCACTGAATTCCCACTGACTTGCAGAATACAGATAATACATCATTTCTACCAAAGAGTGAATGCTATGAAAACAAAACCGCCACAAACATTGCGCAGGTAAAAAATTTTTTTACATTTCACCCCAATTAGATTTTTGTTTTCTGTTTTTCAGTACATTGCATGCATTGTTGTTTTGAAAGTCCGAAAGTTTTAATTTTTGCATTTTTTTTTAATTTGAAAAAAAAAAATTAGGGGTTTTGGAAGGCAGAGAGGTAAAAATTAGAGGTCCAAAAAATTATGACCATGTGGTGGAAAGGAGTTAAAACAAACATTTCTCAGAGGACATATAAAGACATTTTATACAGACTGGAACAGGCTTTTAAAAAAATTCTAAATACCTTTTTAAATATAGCAAAAAAGAAAATTTTTGGGTACAAAAAAGGAAAAAATTTAAAGACGTGCCCTTCCCTTTCTTAAAGTGAGCCTCAAAGGTGCAAAAAAAAAGGGGTTTTAAAAAAAACAAATACAGAACATTTTACAAAGTGCAAAATCCTCTTTTTGTGTATTCAGTATTAGAAAATTTGCAACCTGAATAGTATTACAACCCATCACAAGTTTGCACAGATCTACCGGATATACAACTAAATATCACCTTACCATAAATTTAAAAACACTCCCTTAAAAAAAGAATATATTGTCATCTTTTGAAAAATGCGTTTATGATAGTTACACACTATGCTTTTGAAACAAATAGACCTGTGGTTATTGTCTTGATAGAATAATTCATCACATGGATGCAAAGACCATCTTAGCGTTACGGCACACCTGCACCAGGGTGTTTCACAGCGCTTCTGGAAACTTTTTTTGTGGACAAAAGTGGAAATTTGTTTACCTCAGGAGAACTACATTATGTTTGAATGAAAGAGAATTATGTACATCAACCTTAAATCTTCATGCCAACTGTAAAGCATGATAAAGTAACATTATGGTTTGGGGCTGCTCTGCTGCCTCAGGGCTTAGACACCATTGTAGTCAATGAGGGGACAATTAATTCAGAGATGCATCAAAAATTTTTAAGGGGAATGAAAGGGCAGCAGTTCATGATTTTATACTGAGGATATATTGGATGTTGCAACAGGACAATGAAAAAAAGTTTTGGGAAAGACCAAAATTAGAGTCTGATCAAATCCCCGTTGGGTGGGTGTGAAAGAGCTGAAGGCAGTGTTTGCAAAACATCCAGTAAACATTGTTTAACAGCAATACATTTTGTAGGAAGGAATGGCCCAACATTCCTAAACACTTTGTAAATCTTAGTTACACTACAAGATACATTCGGTAGATATACAATTGGTTGTTGATTTTAAAGTACTGTCTACAGGTTAAGAAATTTAAGGTTATACTTTTCCGCCCTGCATTGTGGATGTTCACTAAATATGCTTGATAAAAAACATGAAAAGAACAGCTGTTTTAATATTAGTTTAGAGTGTTAGGGAATTGTCACTTCTCCAGAGTGAAATTGCCAGACAAACAATTCCCCAAACAGGCAAAAAGAAGGCAGAACAGATGGAACCCACTCAAAATTGCTGCCTTCAATAAAACACCATCTGGGAGCCTGCCATAGGATGGACCTGACTGCTAGAGACCCAAATTGCCTCAGAAGTGAGGTGTAGGAAAACAAATGCCAATGGGGAGACAGACAGGACAAATAGAGAATACAGGACAAAGCATGGAACAAACTAGAGTAGTCAGGCTAGCTGAAGTTAAATAACAGGAGAATTCGCAATAACCAAATAGTGAAGCAGAAGACTTACTGACAAGCAGGCCAGTGTCAAAAACCAGAAAGCACTTCTCAAACTGCAGGCAACAAACTGTAGGCAGCCAGGAAACAGGAAGAATCACAGGCATGGAGTACATCAAACGACTAGTTTAAATTCCATTCCTTAGCCATTGATGGACGTAGGTTTTTAAAACTCAGATTACTTCTGCTCCAACTCAGGCTAGGGTTAGGAAACAGACATGAAAAGGTCTTAAAGAGATGGAACACTAAAATAGTATTTTCAGTCTACATTTGAGACTTTGCTAACAATTAGACCATATAGTAATTAATGCAGAAATCTGGGAAATATCAAGCGGTTTACTTACTTTTTCTTGCCACTGAAAATATATATAACATAGATAAAATCAGCAGTTGAGCAGCAGGTATGTTGATTAACATTTTAATATTCCGGCTCTGATGGCACTTTGTGCCCATGTATGCGGTGCCATTGGCAGGGTCAGGCTTTGACACTAACAACCCAATTTGCTGTCATGAAAAACAGCTAAATAAGAGGACTAATTTTTAGTGTTGAGTGATTATTATCGACAAAGTTGAAATCGGCACAGTTTTTATGTTGATCGAATTTTTTAGATCATGCGCTAATTTAGGTTAAAATCTATTAAGATTGCGCCTTTTTCGGCGCTTCCTGTAATTTTGGCGGCCAGCAAATCAGATTACAGAATAGAGCAGGGTGAGATGTGTGGCGAGGTCTTTACTGCGTTGTATGGTTGCAAATTAAACAGCATTTCCTGTTCAGCCCTCAGTGTCTCTCAGCCGCCAGAGCAAGAAGGACGTGTGCTCTGCTTGTGTCCAAACAGCTCACGAAATTATTATATTTCTTCACAGAGAAACCTCTACTATTAGCTGTGATCCTTAACAATTTAGTTAGATTAGAGATTGGAAGATTTATATAGTTGGGTAGAGAATTTTAAAGGAGAAATCTACTGCTGTAAAGTCACGGGAAGGAGCGGAGGGGGGGCCCCCGCGGCGAAAAACCCAGACAAGCCAAATAAAGAATACTGGATAAAGTTCACCAAGACTTAGTGTAGACATTGCAGTTTTAACAGTATTAACAGTTTTCTATTGAAATATTTCCTGGATATTGGGCAGCCTGAACTTATAGGATACACATCTTTTCTAGTACAACTCCCGGGTCTCTTTGTTAGTGCAAAACTCCACTTTTATTTATCATATACATTTCAGATAGGTGTTCATTTTCAATTTTGCCCATTCCACTTTTTTTTGATATATCCACCTTGCCCCTTAAATTTGAATCCAGCAATTTTATAGCCCACCACAGGTGAATTGAAAGGTCCCAAAAATATTTTGTATTATCGAATAACAAGCTCTATAAAGAATACTGGATAAAGTTCACCAAGACTTAGTGTAGACATTGCAAATAGCTTTATTATTAACAGTTTTCAAATTGAAAATATTTCCTGGATGTTGGGGCAGCCTAACTTATAGGACACACATCTTTCTAGTAACTGCAGGTCTCTTTGTTAGGTGCAAAACTCCACTTTTATTATCAGTATCCCATTTCAGATAGGGTTCATTTTCAATTTGCCCATTCCATCTTTGTTGATATATCCACCTTGTACTTAAATTAGAATCCACAAGTCAGCACAGGTTGATAGGTGCCAAAAATACCTTGTAAATATCCGAATACATTACAGATACGTGTTTTTTCACTTTGGCGCACTAAAGCTTTGTTCAATGAGGCACCTTGCATTTAAAAATGTGAATACTGCAATTTTTTAGCACCACAGGTGAATCGATAGGTGCCAAAAAATACCTTTTATTATCCCGAATACATTTCAGATACGTGTTTTTTCACTTTGGCGCAGGCCAGCTTTGCGGGATAGATCTACTTTGCAGTTAAATTTGAATACAGCAATTTTGTAGTCCCCACACAGGTTTGGAATTGATAGGTCCCAAAAAAATACCTTTTATTATCCGAAACATTACAGAAAACGTGGTTTTTGCACTTTTGCCCATCCAGATTTGTTAAATAGACCACCTTGTAGTTTAAATTTGAATCCAGCAATTGTGTATTTTACCACAGTGAATTGATAGGTGTCAAAAAATACCTTTTATTATCCGAATACATTACAGATAAACGTGTTTTTGACTTTGGTGCACTACAGCTTTGTTCATTGAGGCACCTTGCACTTAAATGTGAATACTGAAAATTTTGTCACCACAGGTGAATTGGGATAGGTGCCAAAAAAAACTTTTATTATCCGAATACATTTCAGATACGTGTTTTTTTCACTTTGGCGCAGGCCAGCTTTTGATAGATCTACTTTGCAGCTATATTTGAATCCAGCAATTTTGTTTTTGATTGAGGGATTTGAGAATAGCTGTAAATTTGCCGTCTTTAAGAGTCTTTTTAAGAGACTTTCCAAAACTCTTCCATACCTTCTCAAATTTGTATATTTCTGAACATGGAGCGAAATTCAGGTGGTAAGCGAGCAAAGAGGGGGTAAGACATCAAGGTAGAGGTACGAGAGAAGGTGATCCTTCCAGTGCTGGCGACAACACGCATGCCAGCGGATCATCAGTTGCAGGACCGTCAGGTCTGTTATCGCTGGGTCAGGGCCCTGGAATCACAGTAACGAACAGCGCCGCCAATCTGCCCCCTTCAGTGGTTAATGAAACCCTGCACCCAGCGTCTTACCTCCTCGTCCCCACCCAACGGCCACAAATGTCGTAAAATCAGCATCACCAGCACCCCCTCCCCAACATGAAGCAGCCCAAAATGTCAACTCGTGTACCCACCACTGTGGATAATCCATTTTCTGAAGACCCTCTTTGATGACAAAATGGGGTTGGGGTCAGAAGGCATGTTAAAAGATCAAGAGGGCCAAAGAGGATGATTTTCTCTGCTCTGACGCCCAGTTACTGATGCCATCAGAGGAGGAGAAGGAAGCCGGTCCAATCGGCAAAAATCCCGGGCGGGCCCGGGCAACGCCTTGCAGTCCCTCTTACTTGTAGCCCGCAGCCCCTGGATGCAGAATGTCAGGACGACAAAGTCCACCTGGGGTTGAGGGATGAATGAGGGACGACATTGCGGATCCAACGTGGTCTTTTCAGCAGAATTTGCTTGCGAGCGCTTCATCACTGGACGAGGAGCGCTTCATCACTGGACGAGTGTCAGTACGGGATCCGCCTCAAAAAGGGAGAGGGCGGTCGCAGAAGTCCGCTGATATGATTCCCCCACCACCGGTCGCGCAAAACCCCCGCTCCTCGCTTATCGCCGTCAAAAGGTCCAGGAAACCTTTAAGCTTGGGAACTTCTTTGACCAAGGCCTCTGAACCCAGCGATGTCATATGCCGGGTTTGCCGTAAACGCATAATTTAAAAGGCAAGAACCTTAGGTGTTAATTCACCACCAACATGTCTAGTCACATGCAGCGAATGCATGAGTTGAAAGGGAAAGGCAACACTTGGGCCCAAAAAAGGCCAGACCGACGCCGGGCCTCCAACCACTGTCACACCCCTCTGTCCCCCTTCCCTCCGCCACCAACAAGCTTTCCTCAGCTGCCCATGTCTCTCAGAGTCATGATCGGGGATCACCTCCGCTTCAGCCTCCACCGTCGCCCAGTACCACCAGCACCACCAGAGACCCATCCTACCCTTTACCCTTTCCCCGCCAGTTTGACGACCTGCACGCCGTACAGCGGCCAGTCCTAGCAGCCACCCTTTTGTTTTCCAGGTTTGGGAGCAGAAAAACACTTTAACCCAAACAATCCCAAAGCCAAAAGCCTGAAAGTCGGCATTGCCAGGCTTTTGGCCTTGGAAATGTTGCCTGTCCGTCTGGTGGACACAGATGGGTTCCGCCACATCATGGCCCTTGCCTGCCCCCAATACCAGATGCCGAGCAGGCTTTTTCTTTGCTAGAAAAGCCATCACTGCCCTGGCCGGGCCACGTGTCATCTAAAATTTCAAGCGCGTTGTCTGCATCTGTGGCCGGAAAAGTCCATCTGACCACCGACACATGGACTAGAAAAGAAACGGCCAAGGCCGCTATATCTCTGTGACAGCTCACTGGGTGAGCTGGGTGGATGTCCCTGGGGTAAACGGTGGCTCCTCAGGCTCGGCGCACGCTCTTCAAAAAAGCAGGGATGGTGCAGGGCTCTTTCCCCCCAAGGTCCTCTGGGGGCATCACGTGACCAGAGAAACCAGGCCGTGTTGAAATTAATCTTCTTGGAGACCGTCCACACACAGGTCAGGACTTTGACGGCTCCCCCGCAACGAGACCGAGTGCTGGCTGGGTGACAAGAACCTTGTGCCAGGCAAGGTGGTATGTGATAAGGGGCTAACCCTGCTGGCCGCCCTTAAGATCGGTAGGTGAACACAACCCTTGCCGGGCACAATGTCATGAACCTTGTCGTCCAAAATTTCTAAAGAGATACCCGTGTCTGGACTGACTGCTGAGTACGGCTCGAATTATAAGTTCGCACTACAGCAGTTAGCAACCTGCTTCGACCCGCCTGGCTGCTTTGCAGCGTCAGCTCGGCCTCCCCGTCAACCGTCTCATTGTTGAAGTGGCAACATGCTGGAATTCCACCACCCTCCACTGCTCACCGATTTTTGGCCCAGCAGCGCAATGCCATTACGCAGTACGAATGGACACATGGCCTGACAAGCAGCGGTGCGGACCTCGGGTGTTGAGCCACCGAGAGTGGAGGCCCGGTGAAAGAGCTCTGCACCATCCTTGCCAGTTTTGAAGAAGCCAAACCAAAAAAGGTCAGTGCAGACAATGCCCTTGTCCCTAAAGACATTGTGGTGGATCTTAGTTCTGGAACGGATTGTTGGACACTCTGAAACAACAGGTCCCGCCAGCGACGGAGGAGGAGACGGACACAGATGCGGACACGGAGCCTTTTTCTCCGTCAAAATCCACAAGGCCCCGACAGTTTCAAAAATTTCATCGGGCTTCATTAGGTAGTGGTTTCTGGGTCCAGGGGCTAGTGCAAGGTGGCGCATCAGCTCTCAGGGTGCATCATTCTCAGCAAGTCAGGCTGTGTTGAAGCTGTGCGGAGGCAGCGGAGGAGGAGGAGGAGGAGGAGGTATTCCTAGACACCGATGTTTACCGACGTCCCTGCTTGGAAAGGGTTGGCGCAAATTTGAGGCGGAGGGAAGATGAGGAAGATGAGTTTGCTAGTGTCCCCGACCCAGAGGCTTGGGAAATCAAGGCTCCATCCCCTCACATGTGTGCTTGGATGCTCCATTTCCTCCAACATGATCCTCGCATTAAGGCCACAAAATGAACAACAGTTTACTGGGTGGCCACCCTCCTGGATTTTCCCCGGTACCCAAAACAAAAAAACAGCACTTTCCTTCCACCCACCCAAATAGAGAGTAAAATGCAGGAAAAAGGGGGACCTTGCTGATTGAAACAACTGGAGACATCTGTTGCTCTTGATTCACGTTCCCCAAATGCACGGTGGAACAACATCAGCGACGTGACAGCAGGAGAGTGCCAAGTAGGCGTAGCGGCAAGCAGCAGGCAAGGTGGCAGATTCCGAAATAGGTAACCTCTGGCAATTTTTGTTTACCCACCTCACAACGCATGCAATGCAAGGGCACACATCCAACACACAGAGATCAGCTTAAGATCATGGTGGGACGATATCTGCGTCCCCAACACCGATGTTTTTGTATGTGTTCCGGACCCAATAGACTTCTGGGACTCCAAAATGGACGAATGGCCCGAGCTGGCTCATCACGCCATAGAGGTGTTGTCCTGCCCAGCAGCCAGCGTCATATCTGAGCCGACCTTCAGCCCAGCTGGAGGAGTCATTACAGACAAACGCATCCGGCTTTCCACAGATAATGTGGATCGTTTTGACTTTCATCAAGATGAATCAGGCATGGATCTGATGAGTTTGTGGGCCCCCAATTGCCGAGGTCAAACCCATTAGTTGGCCGGTCCCACTTCACATTCCTCTTCAAACAGAAATGACCTCCCTTGAAAACTTTTTTTTAAAATGATCATTTCTTACTGCAAATTTATTTCCCCTTTTCCCAACAGTTCATTTTGCTGGTTTTACTGTGAGGAGACTGTAAAAGACAGCAAGGTTCATGACAACACCGTATCCATTTTACTCCTTTATCTTAAGAAGTTTTCGCATTGTCAATGGTTTTTAAGGTCTTGTTGCTGTGGGAATTTTAACTAAAATTATGGGTCCTTTGGAAAAGAAATGTGGCTTCTAATGGCATTTCTCCCTCACAATTTTTAAAAAGTGGCTGAGAAGTCATATTTTAAATTTTTGGGGTCATTAGTTTGTGAGATACAGCAATAATCATGGTCCCCTTTTGGGAAAAGAAATGTGGCTTCTAAGTGGCCCTTTCTCCCCACAATTTTTAACAGTGGCTGAGAAAGTCATTTTTTAAAAATTTTTTTTGGGTCATGCTGCTTTTAAATGCAGCAATACTACATGTCCATTAAAAAAAAAATGTTGTTTTCTAACAGACATTTGTTCTTCACAATTGTCTAAAGTGGCTCAAGGGTCATGCCTTTGAATTTTTGGGGGCATTTTTGCTTTGAAATGCAGCTATACTACAGGTCCTATTATAAAAAAAATGTTTGTTTTTAACAGACATTTGTTCTTCAAAAATTGTCAAGAGTGGCTCAAGGGTGATGGTGCAGTCAGAAACAGGAATAGGTAGGACCCTGTTTAAATGGACACATATTCCAAAATGACTTGTTTTTGCAAGATCTTTAAAATAGCTATCAATCCCTGTATTGAGACAACCCATTTAATACAATTAAAAAAAGAGAAACAAAGACATGGTGGGATTCCATCCTATTTTAAAAATGTGTTTTCTAGAATTAAACTACTAAAAAACTTTTATGTACAAAATAGCTGGTAAAAAAATTCCTCTGAATTTTACAAGGGAGGTACAGGAAAAAATTGACCGAATGGTAGTTTATTCAAGAGGGAAATGGAGTATGGAGCACGGACAGAGAACAAAGTACAGAGACAATTTCCTCCACACGTTGAGTAAAATGAGAAAAAAAATGCCAAGAAAAAGGGCTCCTGGATGGAACAGGAGCCTTAACCACCATTATTTCCAAGTTAAGCTCAATTGGTCCGCACTCATACGGTGGGGCAAGCGCTACCCCCGGTCTTGACTGTGGTACTGAGGAAGGCTCGAGTTCTCCACACTTTTCCCCTTCCGCACTCTGCTTCAGCAGGGCAGTTTTCTTTGTGCGTCATCCGGGCATTTTAACCTGCGTGTTAATAGATGACGGACGCCAGCCTGGGCTCTCAAACCCCAACCCACTGTAACTCCGGCCCTGGGTCATGCTGTGGCACAAGGACAGGTATAAATTTAATGTCCATTCTACTAAAATGTGGGTTGAAAGACTCCTTTTTCCGGCACTTTTTTTAAACTGTGGGTCAGACAGGTTTAAGGGTCATGCTGCGGTCCAGGACAGGGGTTTGTCAATGTCCAGTTCAACTAAATGGTGGTTGAAAGACTCCTTTTTTCCGGCACTTTTTAATCTGTGGGTCAGACAGGTTTAAGGGTCATGCTGCGGTCCAGGACAGAGTTTGTCAATGTCCAGTTCAACTAAAATTGTGGTTGAAAGACTCCTTTTTTCCGGCACTTTTTAATCTGGGGTCAGACAGGTTTTATTGTGATAATGCGGTCCAGGGCAGTTCTAGTAAAAGTCCAGTTCAACTAAAATGGTGGTCAAAGACTACTTTCTTCCGGCACTTTTTTAATCGTGGGTCATTTCAGGTTTTTAAAGGGGCCATGCTGCGTTTCAGGACAGGGATATTCAATGTCCAGTTCATGTAAATGATGGTTCAAATAATAACTGCCTTCCTGGCACTTTTTAATTTGTGGGTGATGCAGGTTTAAGGGTCATGCTGTGGTACAAGACAGGGTAAGGTGAATGGTGTGTGACTTTTTTTCTGTGGCTTTAATAGCCTTAAATGTTTGTGCCTAAGATGTAGCAGGTATCCATTTCACTGTTGGGCTGTTAATTCCAACTTCTCCACCCTGTTTTGGGTGTAAGAATTTAAGGGGTTGTTGCTCTCCCATAGACTTTAATGGTCAAACGCTCATAATCGACTGCTCACTATCGAAAAACCTTATCGATGGTTGCCGACTATCGACTATCGCCCGATGTCGATAGCCAACGTAAACGCTCAACACTACTAATTTTAAGAAAAATATTATTGATTTGCTGAAAACAGAAAATGAATGCATGAAAGAAAAAAAATGCCTTTTTTCTGACCATTCTAAACCCAAATGTGATGTGCAAAAATATATGTCAGCTTTGATTTAAACAATAAGGGTGACATGTATGAATTATGGCGCTGACAGGCCAGTTCTAAATAGCTGTAAGGCAGTGTTGAATGCGCCAGAATGTATGAACCTGTTCTTCTGCAGGTCATACATAAAAGCACAGTCTAGTCCAATACAACAATTCTGACTCAGACAGACCACCTTTAACCTTGTCTGGTTGTTCTAACAGTTCTACGCCTAGATTTGGGGAGACATGTATGATCAGGTTTTTTACCCCTTTCTGGCGTAAAATGCGCCTAAGTGAGCAATCTACAATGTCTAATGCGCCTAATGAATGTGTTAGGCGCATTGTTTGTAAGACTCGACACTTTCTAATGCGCCTAACATGAGGCGGTGTTTTGGGGGCATTCTGGGGGCGTTATGGAGGCGTGTTGCACCACACTCATAATATTAGACACAGATATGAATGTGGTTCAGCAAAACTAGGCGCATTACTGCTCAAACAGGCAGACCTATTTCAATGTGGTCTGTCTGAGCCTGAGGAGTCGAAGTGGAGCTAGATTTGCCATTAGGACAAAAAATGTCCCTTATTTCTCAAGTTACATGAGTACAATAATAAAAAGTAATTTCTGATCATTATCAAACTATGTAAAATTAAATTATTTAAATTTAATAAAAAATGTTATCATATAAAATTAATATAAAAATATATAATATCCCAAAAATACACAAATATCTTCTATAAAATGCATTGAAATTTAATAGAATCTAAAACTAGTTTTATATTAAATAAAAGGAATGCACCTACGTTTCGTAAAGCGATTAACACAAAGACGAGGCGCGGCAAACTTTAGACTCCATTCATGAACACACAAAAACCACTTTCATACATTCAGGCGCATTATACACTGAAAATGAGACTCAACAATTCACTGTGAAGCGCCATCCTTCATACATGTCTCCCTTGGTGTCAAAGAATAATAAATGTGTCTACTTCTATGAATGTGGTGCGACACGCCCCCAGAACATCCCTAATCCTTGATGCACTAAAAAGTGTTTTTGGCACATTACAAAGGCACTTATCGCTCCGAAGTTTGGAGTGCACCTGTTCATACATTCTTTGTAGCTCAAAGTACACCAGAAAACTGTTGCAGCCCAATCATACATATCGCCCTAAGTGTTCCCTGTGTCCCAAAGGTAGAAGAAAAAATCAAATCCTTTAAGAATGCAGCATTACAAAATGTGTAACATTTAAAAATTTAATTAACTATAGGATTCCCAGCAATAATAAAATTTATATCAAGGACAGTAAACATAACAAAGTTAAGTAAATATATTTAGAAAATATACTCCGTGTCACCTTGCATATTATAAGGTAAGGTTCAATTCCTACAATGTATAGACATAAATCCTGGTACCATGTTGTAACTTGTAACGTTCTGGAGGTGGATCCACTGGACCACCGCAGGCGATGGCGTAAGCCCACACCAGGGAGTGGAATCTAAGTAGGTCCCGGTATTCACCAGAGCCCGCCGCAAAGCGGGATGATCTTGCTGCGGCGGGAGTCTACCAGGTCACTTCCACTGGCGGGGCTTGCCTGCGGTGGCGGCCAAAAGGGTAGGCGAGGTACTGAATCGTCAGGCAGGCTCGTAGTCGGGGGCAGGCAGGAGGTCAGGACAGGCGACTCTGGTTCGTAAACGTAGACACGCAGAAGGTCAGGGCTGGCGGCAAAGTTCGTGGTCGGTAAACGTAAGCTCGAGGTTCGGTACACGGTAGACAGGAATAGACAATTCTAGGAAGGCTTTCTCCAACTGGAAATACACCAAGGATCTGGCGAAGGCCGCCAGGAAGAGGCCGGACTTAAATAGTAGCAATGCCCGGCAATGACCAATTACCGGCGCACTGCCCCTTTAAATTTCAAACTGACGGCGCGCGCGCCCTAGAGGCGGAGCCACGCGCCGGGAGATGGAGACAGGCTGAGCAGGAGCGTGGCCGGGTAAGTGAATGCCGGTGGGGATGGGGGGTGAGCGGACCCCGAACCCGACGTGCGGGACGGGGCTCCACTTGGTGCAGGAGCACGGACGCGCCTGCGACCCGGGACAGTGGTCGCAGAGGCGTCCGTGACATAACTGAAGAATTGCATGCATTTCTATTTACTTTACAAATAAAACCATTGAATTATCTGTGTAATGGTTGTAGAATACCACTGTACTGGGAAGCTTAATAAAAAAAACTATTTTGGTTACAGTTTGAAAGAAAAAAAATAATTGAAATGCCTTTTCATACCAATCAAATGTATGTTATGACAAAACAACATTATTTGACATACTGGTTTGTCTGTTTAATAGAAGTCTGTGGATATGTCTAATGTATACATCTGTATATTTTCTAAAGCTATTAAGGTATATCAAAAAGTAGACTATAAAAGGGTACATAAACATATGGCAAATTTGTAGTAGAGATTTGTACAATTTTGTATCAAGTACAATAATTTGTTCCATGACAAATAATTTGTTTCAGACAAATGTTACAGCAGCAGAAATTTCTGCTGTCCCATGTGAATTTACAATGTTAGAGATAATTCCTTCCAACAAATGTGCGTTTTACTGTTTATTTTTTTCCAAACATCAAATGTAATTATAACTTCACATAAGGAAGTGATTATCACCAGTCTATTCCTTGATCACATAACACCCAAAGTTTGTGTTGCTTCTGAAGTTGCTTTTATGTTTCCTTTTATCAACTGCATGAAAAATACAAGCAATTCAAAGTAGCCCAAATTTCACCTGTGCTCTACATAAGAGTTAGTTATAAAAACAACTGCATTTAAGAGGGCATGTGCTTTTGTTCAATACGTTTTTGTAGCATTTTTGAATGTATGCATTTTGCAGATGCGGTTTTTATGCAGTTGAGAAACACATGAAGTAACACAATTTCTGAACCTAGCCCCAAAGCTCAAATAACTGTATGTAACAGGATATATTAGACAATGATAAAAACAATGTTAAGGACACATTCCCATGCATAGCCAATAGAGGCATTTTTTTCTGGTAAAAATGCAGCATAAGCAGCAAAATAAATAGTGTTGCCATTGTTTCTTAATGGCGACATGGCTTGGGTTACATGTGGCAGCCGAAACATCAGAATCAAACCTCAAGTCATTATAATAAGTGATTGGACAGATTGTGAAGGTAAAGGTATAAGAGATATAACATGTATAGTTGGTAAATTAAGATATATAAATGTATTTTCATCCTATTTCAAAAACTTGTGTAATTTAGACACATCAGAAGATATAATCATGAGGAGTAAATAAGATGTCCCGAACTATGGAATGCTCCTTCCAACGTCACTCAGCTTTAGTTGTAAGTAAAAAAATGTTCTCTAATATTTGACAAAAAAAAACCCACAAAATAACAAAAAAAAAACTTTGTTAAGCATTCACTTTATTCTGATAATTAAAATTTTTAATTATAGAACGCTATGTATATTATGAGTTATATAGTATGATAAGTTAATCTTTCCTACTCTGGTGTTACCATTATAACTAGTTGCATGTTAATAGAAAATTGTTTGACCCTGTATAGTTATTCAAATATTGAATGTGTATAATATTTTCCTGTATTAAAAGTTATATGTATCATGTTTAAAGTTTGAAACAACATTAACTCATGAAAAAACTACCAAGCAGTCAAAAAATGCCTATCGGTACTAAAAGGATACTGTGGTACTGTTATTGTTAATTAGGGTGTTCCTGTGCGGGGTCGCCCTTGTCGGGGCGGGTGCTCCGCTTTTGGTCCTGCTTCTATTTTTTACCTTACCGTTGTTGGGGTTATTGGATTTTTGATCTTGTATATTACATTATTAAAAGTTATATTTTAAGTATTATACCCATAGGCATTTTTGACTGCTTGGTAGTTTTTTCATAATTCAATGTTATATTTTTTTTCGGGTAATTGTCATCTTGGGAGTTTCTCCCACTCCATACTATCTTGGGAGATTGTAGTTTTTTAACAACATTAACTCCTAACAAACTCCATTGTCTATAAAATTTCTGTCTGTGGCTGATCTAAAGATTCTCAATGATGTTATCAGCACTGTTAACTATTGCCTTGAAAGTTTGAATATTTAGAATTAAGAAAAGTTATTTTAATTTCCTATATGGTAGTCTCTAACAATAATTGCATATTCAGCATTGATCTTCTTATAGGAAAAGGGCATCAGGACTTTTCAAACAAACACCAGTAATGGTGGCCATGGTAATAAAATAACCAAATATTTTGATGGAGCCTAATGGGAAGGAAGACTAACTGCCTCCGAGAAACACAGATGGACTATGTAAACTGCCAGTTAAGACTAAAATCTAGCCAGATATTGGTATCTTGAGTAGATCTGTGTCTAGTTATGGGTAAAATTCAAAATGCTTGGTACTCTGGAAATAAATTAGAGGGTGCTTGTTGGAAATTAAAGTCCACGATAATATAATCTAGAACAAGAGCACTCATTCTTGTCTCATACAAAAATGTTTTATTCAAGATTCAAGCAACAATTGCATTGGTCAGGTTAATAGTGTGTGGATACAGAGAAGCAGCATAAGATTATAGCTGTGTAATGTTTCGGTCTCCCCCAGACCTTATTCAAAGAAGTTGCATAAGGGAGAACCTATGATTCTTATGAAAAGACAGCCTGATGCAGGGTTGTGCAAGGATGCTTGAATGGTGTCAGCCAGTCTCTATATAAGAATCATAGATCCTTCCTTATGTGACTTGTACGACCAAGGTCCGGGAGAGACTGAAGCGTTACACAACTATTGGTATAATGTTATGCCGCTTCTCTGAATCCCCTAACAATATTAAATTGACTAATGGAATTGTTGTTTGTTTCTTGAATTAAACATTTTTGCATGTGACGAGAGGGAGTGCTCTTGTTTTAGATTATATTATCTACTCAGGCGTAGGCATAGTAATTCACTGTTCTCTGATTCACACAGGAGAATATGGGAAAACCTTGTTATCAATGTTCATAAATACTGGGCACTTCAGAAGTTTGAACAATATGCTTGTTGGAACCTGCTGCAATAAGAACCATTGTAAATAGTGGTATACCAAGGGGTTAATGTTAATTGTCAACTAGTTGTATTACCTCAGTGCTTGCTGGATATATGAACTCAATTAGTGTTGCTGCTGTGTAATAATACCTTTGCATTCCCACAAGAGAGGGTGAGCAAGGTCCTACCCTGCACCGCCGTAGCAGCATACGAAGATGAATAGATTGTACTCATTGTTTGCTTCATAAAAAGAAGTAATAAAAATTACATTACCTTAGCATTTTTTTCACAGTGCATAAGGGATGAAATGTAATACTCATTATCAGGGGGGGAAAAAGCTCTAGTCATTTTACATCCTCCAGCTATAATCAATTGCACATCATTAGCACACACAAAAAAATCTTTACTAGCTTTTATGATCAAATAGATATCACCATGAATGTTTCATAGCAACCAAGATTAGATTGTTTATTGCTCTACAGGCAGACATTAAAACAGTCCAAACTATATTAATATGCTGTAGAAACAAGATAAAGCAAAAGAATTATGGGAAGATAAATTACAAACACCAGTCGGGTGTCCATTTGAGACTGTTCTAGTTACAGTGCTCACGTTTAGCATGTCATAAAATTCATAGAAATTTCCTTAAATTTGAAATTTGAAATGCTCATGTTAGATTCACAATAGAAAAATAAATGTATGTAATTGTATGAACTATACATCAGTCAAATGGATAAAATAGGATTCTGATGGATTTGCCTAATTATATTTTTTATATTCTTCTTACTTATTTTAGTGATTTTATGCCAAAGATTTGCTCACACAGTAGTGGAAGCTGCTGGTTGTGTCTTCAGTCTCTGTTTTCTCCCAGTCCCTCTTAAAGGGGTTTTCTCACTACAAGTATTGCTTTTTATGTTAAAGATCTTGCAAAAACAAGTCACTTTGCAATATGTGTACATTAACAGTGTCCTACCTATTCTTAGATATCCCCTCTTGTATGTGTTGCATCAGCTCCTCAGGTCGCTATAGCTACAGACCTGTTTTCTCTCTCATGACAAGCTGCCAGCACTGGTTGCTATAGCTACAGACCTGGCTTCTACTGCAGCCTAGTAGAAGCCAGTAGATACGCCCCTGAATTCAGAATTAAACCAAGAAAACAGGGCTGAAGTAGGATGAATCAATGTAGTGAGACAACCCCTTTAACAGTGTGTGATCATTGCAGTCAATCAGTGGCCCCAACAGTCACATGTCATTCTTATGGCATCACTGGTTAGAATGTGAATGGTGTGAAAGCACTGATGTTAATGGAAAGGCACGTGACTGCTGAAACCACTGATTGGTTGCAGTGGTTATGGGCCAACCAGATGTCAAAGAACACCAAATTTCATCTAGAAGCTTCTGCAAAAGAGACTACGTGCCCAAATTTAAATATAGAAATTAGGAATATGACAGCCAGAACTCCTTCTCCTTCCACCACAGAACCTTATGGTGATCTAATATAAGTTCAGGCAGCCAGGAAAAATGTTAAACCCCAGCACTACCACAGCTTTGTAATCTAAAAATGCATGATGTGGGCATTATACTGCAATTGTGAAATTAACTGTCTGATACTTTTTGAATTTAATAGGTACATACTGATTTGCACTGTCACGTAAAAGCATTATCAATAAGAAAAAATCAACAACAGCCAGCTTCACACAGCAGATGGCTCACTCAATGATAAATGTTTGAAATATGTTAATTTTGCTCTGGTTTTTATGGCAGATTTTGCCAGTGAATTTATAATTTACGATCAGCACACACAGTTTCCTGTGAGAAAGTGGCCAGAGCATCCTGGGATATACACTGACAAGCTAAATGGTAACAATTAGTGATGAGCGATTACATTGACTATCGTCATCGGGTCGATAGTCGATATCGCCAATTATCAAGACTATTTCCGATAGTCGATAATAGATTATCGCCGATGACCATTAAAGTCTATGGGAGAGGAACAACACCTTCATTCTTACACCTAAACAGGGCTGGAGTAGCTGGAATTAACATCTACAACAGTTAAATGGATACGTGCTACATCTTAGGCAACACACTTAGGTTATAAAAGTCACAGAAAAAAAGTCACACACCATTCACTATCCCTGTCTTGCACCACAGCCTGACCCTTAAACCTGCATGACCCACAAATTAAAAAGTGCCAGAAGGCAGTATGATTTGAACCACCATTTTAGTTGAACTGGACATTGACTATATCTGTCCTGTACCGCAGAATGACCATTAAACCTGTCTGACCCACAGATTAAAAAGTGCAAGAAAAAGGGGGTTTTTAAAACCACCTTTTAGTTAAAATGGCCCAATTGATATATCTTTTCCTGTACCGCAAAATGCCTTTTTAAACCTGTCTGACCCAAAGTTTAAAAAGTGCAAGAAAAAGGAGTCTTTGAACTACCAATTTTATTTAAAATGGACTTTGACTTTTCCTGTCCTGTCCCGCAGTATGACCTTTTAAACCGGGTCTGCCCCAAAAAATTAAAAAAGTGAGGGGAAAAAGGAGTCTTTGAAAAACCATTTTAGTTGACTGGACATAGACTATTTTCTGTCCTGTCCCGAAAGTATGCCCTTTAAAACCCGTCTGCCCCACAGTTTAAAAAAGTGCCAAAAAAAAGGAGTCTTTGCCCACATTTTATTGAAAATGGTTTTGACTATCCCGGCCCTAGGCACGCATGACCCCAAAACCCTGCATGCCCCCCGTTTAAAAAAAAATTTCCCGGGGGGAAAAGGGGAATCTTTAAACCCCCACCTTTTTTATTTTTAAATTTGGACAGGGGAAATCCCCTTTTTCCTAGGCCACAGCATGAGCCCCAAAACTTGCATGACCCCAGTTTAAAAAAAAGTGCCAGAAATAAGTTTTTTAACCAACCACTTTAGTTGAACGGGACATTAAACTATATCGTTGAACCGAGAAACCCATTAAAATTTGTCTGACCCACGTTTAAAAAGGGCGGGGAAAAGGAGTTTTAAACCCACCTTTTTTGGTTGAACTGGACATGACTTTTCCCTGTCCGGGGCCCAGCATGACCCCAAAAAACCCTGCATGCCCCCAGATTAAAAAGTCCCGGAAAAAAAGGAGCTTTGAACCCCCATTTTATTTTGAACTGGACTTTTGACTTTACCTTTTCTGTCCCTTTAGCTTGCCATTAAATTGTTTTACCCACAGATTTAAAAGGCCCCCAAAAAAAAGGGGAGTCTTTAAAACCACCATTGTGGGTTGAACGGGGACAAAAAACTAAAATCGGTCCGGGGCCCAACGTAGCCATTAAAAATGTTGACCCACGTTTAAAAAAAGGGTCCCGGGAAAAAAAAGGGAGTCTTTCAACCCCCTTTTTTAGTTGAAATGGGATTGACTATATGTTCTGTCCACATATGACCTTTAAAAACCGGTTTTGACCCACAGTTTTAAAAATTTTGACAGAAAAAGGAGTTTTTAAAAAAAAAAACCCCCAAAACCCCCTTTTTTAATTTAAAAACGGGAAAATTTTGACTATTTCTGTCCTGTACCGCAGAATGATCTTTAAACCCTGTCTACCCACTTTTTAAAAAAAGTGCCGCTTAAAGGCGCTTTAAAACCCCATTTGTTTTGAAATGGCTTTATTTGCCTGTCTGGGAAAACCTACTTTGTTCAAGTTTTTCCTTTTCCCCCCTTGTACAATTCAGGGGAATATTTGTATCAGCTATTTTGTACATCCCATTTTTTTTAGTAGTTTAATTCTAAAAAAAACCGAATCCCACCCCGTCTTTTTTTCTCTTTTTTTAATTGTAAAAAGGGGGTTGTCTCCTCGGGTTTTTGTAGCTTTTTTAAAAGATCTTGAAAAAAAGTATTTTCCCAATTTTTGTGTCCAAAAAACAGTGCCCTACCTTTTCCTGTTTTTGACAGCCCCCAAAAACCCTTGACCCAATTTTTGGGCAATTTTTGAAAAACAATTTTTGTTAAAAACCCCACATTTTTTTGGGGAAAAAAATACCTGTAGTAAAAGTTTCCCATTTCACAGCAAAAATCCCCCAAAAAAAAATTAAAAACTTTGCCCCTTGACCCAAACTTTTGGGACAATTGTGAAGAACAAATGTTGTTAAAAAAAATTTTTTTTTTTAAAATTTGGACCTTTTGTCTAGCTGCATTTCCAGCGAAATCCCCCCAAAAAATTAAAAAACTTTGGCCCCTTTTTGAGCCACTTTTGAAAATTTTTTTAAAAGAACAAATGTCTTTTAAAAAACCACATTATTGAATGGGAAAATTTTGTATTGCTCCCATTTAAAAAAGCAGCATTACAAAAAAAAATTAATAAAAAGGGACTTCTAACCCAAATTTTAAAAATTTGGGGGAGAAATGCCACTTGAAGCCCCCATTTTTTTCCCAAAGGCCCAAGGGTTTTTTGTTTTGTATCTACTAGAAAACATGCCCCCAAAAAATTAAAAATTATGATTCCCTCACCCAAAGGGAAAAAATTTGCAACTTGACCTAAAAGCCTTTGGGGAAAATGGGGAAAATTTTTAAAAAGATAAAGGGGAGTAAATGGGTAGGGTTTTGTCATAAAAACCTTGGTGTCTTTTACAGTCTCCACACCGCCCCACCCCAAAATGTTTTTTTTTGGAAACCCTAAGAATAAAAAATTGCGAAAAAAAATTTATCATTTTAAAAAACATTTTTCAAGGGGGACCATTTTTTTTTGAAGAAAATGTGAAGAGCCCGGCAAAAAAATTGGGGACCTGGGAAATTGGGGCCACAACACCCTCGAGACCCTTCCCTGATTCTCTTGATGAATTTTCAAAACGATCAACTTTTTCTGGGGAAAAAAAGGGAATGCGTTTTTTCGTAATGACCCCTCCAGCTGTGTTTGAAGGTTGTTCAATTTGATGTTTGGTGTTGGGGCGGGGACAACACCTCTTATGGCGTGGTAAAGAAACTCGGGCCATTCACCCCATTTTGGTTACCCAGAAGTGTTGGGCCCGGAAAACACACCCAAAAAAACTTTGGGGTTTTTAGCCACAGTGGGCGTGCACCATGATTTTAAGCGGGTCTTGTGTGTTGTATGTGTCCCCGCATTACATGCTTTTGGTAGGTGGTAAAAAAAAGTTTCCCAAAAGGTCCCCATTAGGCTTCTCCCAAACCTTCCCTGCTGCGCCGTTTTGGGGGCTGTTTTGGCACTCTATGCTGTCACTTGTGACGTTTTTCCACCGTGAATTTGAAAAAACGTGAAGCAGACGAAAACAGATTTCAGTTGATAAATTTTAAAAAAAGGGAAAGGGTCCCCTTTTCCTGCATTTTTACTCTCTTTTTTGGGGGTGGGGAAAGGAAAGTGCCCCCCCAGTAATGTTGTTTTTTTGGTGGCCTTAAGGGCGAGGATCATGTTGGGGGGGAAAGGGGAGATCCAAGCACTCAGGGTGAAAAGGATGGACCCTTGTTTTCCCCAAAGCCTCTGGGTCGGGGGGCCTAGCAAATCTTTTCCTCATTTTTCCCCCTTTTCCCCCTTCAAATTCGGGGGTCAACCCCCTTTTCCAAAGGCCCGGGGGACGTCGGAAAACGTCGGTGTCTGGAATCCCTCCTCCCCCGTTTTCCCCCGGACAGCTTCAACACACCCCTTTGACTTGCCTCAGTTTGATGCACCCTGAGAGTGATGCGGCCTTGCATACCCCGGGAAACCCCGAACCACTCCCTAATGAAGACCGAAAAAATTTTGTGAAATGGGGGCCTTGTGGTTTTCGACGGGGGAGAAAGGCCCCTTTTTGTATCTGTGTCCGTCCCCTCCCCCGTCGCTGGCGGGCCCCTGATGTTTGGGAGTGTTAACGACGTTCCAAAACTAAGATCACCACAATGGTCATGGGGACAAGGGCATTGTCCGCTTTTAAACCTTTTTTAGGGGTTCTTCAAAATGGCAAGGATGGTCCCCAGAGCTTTTCACCTCCCTCCCATTTCTTGGGGGCTCAACCCCCCGAGGTCCGACCGTGCTTGTCGGGCCCAGTGAAAACTTCGTACTGAAAATTTGTCATTTGCGCTGTTTGCCACAATCGCGGGAGCATAAAAAGGGGGGGGAATTACGGTGTTCCCACATCAAAAAGAGAGGGTTTGCAGGGGGGGCCGGCTGACGCTTCCTCAGCAGGCAGGTCCAGACCTGTGTGGGTGCTTTAGAAATTTTGGACGAGAGGTTTATGACATGTGCCCGGCCAAAAGGGGTGTGCTCCCGCCTTTGGGGTTGGAAAGGGGGAGGTTCCCCAAAAAAGTCGCGCGCCCTGCTTTACGCCCGCCTTTCAGGTATTGCTGTGCTCCAAGCTGGGGCGCCAAAACTTGCGGCGCGCACTGCAAAAGGGAAAAGGCTTTTAAGATTCATTTCCGCTCTTTTTGGGGTGGGCCCTCCCCAATAAAGAAATAACCCAAAAATGCTTTGTTGAAGGGGTTTTTATCATAGGACTTTTTTAAAAAAATTTTTATACTCTTTGCAAATTTAATATGTCTGCCTTCCTTGTTGGGCTATGTTTTGGGGTTTTAGAAGCCCCTGTGAGGCAGAAAACTTGGATATAACTTTTATAAAGTTAAGAAAAGCTTCACTGTGCAAAAAATGTGCTCCCCCCCTACCAATTTTTAAGGGCGCCAGCAGATTTTGACCTTTTTCGCACACCCCTTCCTGGCACAAGGTTTTTGTCCCCCAGCCCGCGCTCGGTTCCCGGGTTTCGGGAGCCGGGGTTTCCCCAAAGCTCCCGACCTGTGTGTGGCGGTCTTCCCAAAACGATTTAATTTTAAAACCCGGCCTGGTTTATAAAAAAGGGGCCCCTGATTTCCCCAGAGGGGCCTTGGGGGGAAAAAACCCTGCACCATCCCCGCGGTTTTGAAGAGCGGAGCCGGGGCCTAGAGCCAAACCCCACCCCCAGAGGGCACCCACCCAGCTCACCCAGTGAGCCCTCACAGGGGATATAGCGGCCCTTTGGGCCCTGCTTTTTTCCATGTTCGGTGGTCAAATTTGGCTTTTTCCCGAACAGATGAAGACAACGCGCTTGAAATTTTAGATGGGGAAAGGTTTGGTGGCCAGGGGGGGGAAAGGGCGGCTTTTGGGAAAGAAATGCCTGTCGCATTGGTATTGGGGGCAGGGAAGGGCCCCTGGGCGGGGGGAACCCCTCTGTTTCCACCAGACGGAAAGGCAAAATTTCCAAAGGGCCAAAAAACCTGGCCAAAAGCCCACATTCAGGCTTTTGGGTTTGGGGTGGGGTTTTGGGGTTTTTAAAAAATGTTTCTTTGCTCCCAAACTGGAAAAAAAGAAGGCTGGCCGCTAACTGGCCGCTGTCGGCATGGGAGGCCCTCAAAAAATTTGGGGAAAGGGGAAGGGGTAGGTGGGGATTGGTGGTGCTGGGGGTACGCGGGCGTCGGTGGAGGCTGGGAAACGGAGGCTGATCCCTGATCTAAAATTTTGAGAGGGCATGGGGGGCTTTTGGGAACGCTTTTTTTGGTGGCGGGGGAGGAGGAGGCGGGACAGGGGTGTGCGGGGGGTTGGAAGCCCCGGAAACCGTGTGGCCTTTTTTGGCCAAGTTTTTTCCTCCCTTTCAAAATCCTTGAATTCGCGGGTGTGGAAATAGACATGTTGGTGGTGGTTAAAACCTAAGATTTTTTCCCCTACTGTGCGTTTACGGCCCAAAAACGGCATATGACACGCTGGGTGAATCAGAGGCTTGCCAAAAAAAGGGCCCCGGGGTTGAGAGGTCCTGGACCTTTTTGACGGCGATAAGCGAGGAGCGGGGTTTTTCCCCTGGGCCGTGGCTGGGGAAAAACAAAATCCCGCGGACTTCAGCGACCTCCCCTCCCCCCCCCCCCCCTTTTTTAGGCTGGACCCCTACTGGGCACTACTCCCAAAGTCTTCCTCCTCGTCCGTGAAAAAAAACGCTCGCAAAACAAAATTTTCCGGAAAAGCCACGTTGGTCCGCAATGTCGTCTTTAAAAATTTATCATCAAAAACAGGTGCTTAGTCGTCCTGACTTTTTGCATCCAGGGAGCTGCGGGCTACATGCAAGAGGCACTGAAGGCGTTGCCAAACCCCGGGTTTTTTTTCCGTTGACAGGCTTCCTTCTCCTCCTTGATGGCATCAGTAAAAAAGGGGGTCAGGGCAAACAAAACATCCTCTTTGGGCCCCTTGGTCATTTTAAAATGCCTTCTGACCCCAAACCCCAATTTTTTTATCAAAGAGGTTTCCCGGGCAATGGGTTATCCACCAGGGTGGGTACTAGTGTTTTGGGGGATTTCGTTGGCCATCGACATCGGTCGTGGTTTGATAGCCCCACCCCTATCGACAAGATATTCGATGGTTTGTTTGGGAGATTATGATCGGGTGACCATTAAAGTCTATGGGATTAAAAACAAAAACCCTTTTTTCTTTCACCCAAACAGGGCTTTGGGGAAGCTGGAAAAACAATCCACAAAAAGTAAAAAAGGGTACGTGGGTACATTTAGGCAAAAAACACTTTGGTTATAAAAGCCACGAAAAAAAATTTTAAAAGACCCCTTCCCCTTCCCTGTCTTGCTCCCCAGCTTTACCCTTAAACCTGATGGGCCCCCAAAATTAAAAAAAAGCCAAAAAGGCCCGTATGATTTGACCAACATTTGACATGAACTGGGGACTGAAAATCCCTGTCCTGGGGCACAGCATGAGCCCCCAAACCCGCATGACCCACAGATTTAAAAAGTGCCGGAAAAAGGGGGTCTTCAAACCCCCTTTTAGTTTCACTGGACATAGCTATCCTGTCCCGGGCCACAGCTGAGCCCAAAATGCTTTACCCCAGATTTAAAAAAATGCTAGAAAAAAAAGGGTTTTTTTCAACCACCCTTTCCCGTTTTACTGGACTTGAAATATCCCTTTTCCCGGGCCCCCGCCTTTAAACCCCAAACCTGCATGACCCCCGATTAAAAAAATGCGGAAAAAAGGGGGGTCTTTTTAACCCCATTTTAGTTTCACTGGGCATTTTATTATTTCCTGTCCCGGGCCAAGCATGGCCCCAAACCCGCATGACCCCCCAATTTTTTAAAATGCCCGGAAAAAAAGGGGGTCTTTCAAACCCCCATTTTAGTTTCACTGGACTTTTTCTTTCCCCCGCCCTGGCCACGATGAAACCCCAAAAACCCGCCAAAAATTTCCCAAAAAGGGGGGGGTTTTTTAAAATTTTTTTTTGGGAAAAAAATTTTTTTTGGAAAAAGTCTTTCAAAAAACCCTTTTAGTTTCATGGGGCATATTTCGGGCCCTGTCTGGGGGAGCGTTTTCCCCCCCGTATGGGGTGGGACCCCAAAATTTAGCTTCACTTGGAAATTCTGGTGGGGTTTAAAGGTCCCGTTCCACCCGGTTGCCCTTTTTCTTGGGGATTTATTTTTCTCATTTCATCCGTTTCTGGGGGAAAATTTTCTCTGTACTTTGTTCTTGTCCGGGGCTTTTCCCTATTTTTCCCTTTTCCTTAAAAAACCTTTAAAAAGGTCATGTTTTCCTTTTAAATCCCTGGGACAATTAGAGGAAAATTTTTTTTTTTTTCTATTTTGTACATGCAAGTTTTTTTGTAGTTTTTTTTTAGAAAACCAAATTTTTTAAAAAAAAGGGGGGAATTTCCCCCCCCCTGTCTTTGTTTTTTCTTTTTTAATTGGGGATTTAAAAAGGGGTTTTCTCAATAAGGGATTGATAGCTATGTTAAAGATCTTGCAAAAACAAGCATTTTTCAATTTTTATTTTCCATCAAGAAATGTCCTACCTTTTTCCTGTTTTGACAGCCCCCAATCCCCTTTGGGCCCACTCTTAAAAATTGTGAAGAAAAAATGTTGTTAGAAACAACTTTTTTTTTATAAAGGCCCTTTTGTATAGCGGGCTTGTCACAGAAAAAATCCCCCCAAAAAATTTCAAAGCAGGGACCCTTGAGCCACTTTGGGAAATTTGTGAAGAACAAATGTCTTTTTTAGAAACAACATTTTTTTATAATGG
The DNA here is from genome assembly GCA_025379985.1 of Phyllomedusa bahiana. Taxonomy (NCBI): domain Eukaryota; kingdom Metazoa; phylum Chordata; class Amphibia; order Anura; family Hylidae; genus Phyllomedusa; species Phyllomedusa bahiana. The sequence goes on from JAODAL010018792.1 coordinate 63,408, forward strand.
GAAACCTGTAGTAAAGCTGCAGTCAACCCAAAAATCCCCCCAAAAAAATTCAAACCCATGCCCCTTTGAGCCCTTTGGACAATTGGGAACAAATGTCTGTTAGAAACAATTTTTTTTTTTTATAATGGACCTGTAGTATAGTGATGTACAAAAAAAATCCCCCAAAAAAAATTCCCAAAGCATGACCCTTGAGCCACTTTTGGGGAAAAATTTGTAAAGAACAAATGTCTGTTAGAAACAACATTTTTTAAAATTTGGAAACCTTTTGGTATTGCGGGCTTTTTCAAAGGGGCATGCCCCAAAAAATTTAAAAAAAAAATGACTTCTCACCCACTATTAAAAATTGTAAAGGGATAAATGCCATTTAAAAGCCCACTTTTTTGTTCCAAAGGCCATGATTATTGCGTATCTCACAGAAAAACATGCCCCCAAAAAAATTAAAAATATGACTTCTCAGCCACTTTTAAAAAAATTGGGGAGGGGGGAAAGGGCCATTTAAAAAAGCCACTTTTAGGGTTCCCAAATGGACCATGATTATTGCTGTACCCTCACAGCAACATGACCCCAAAAAAATTAAAAAATAGGGACTTCTCAGCCACATTAAAAATTTGTGGGGGAGAAAATCCCCATTTTTAAAAAGAAAATTTTTCTTTTCCCAAAAAGGCCCAAAATTTAGCTGTTCTACAGAACATGCCCTAAAAAAACCTTTTGAAAATTTCCCGGAAAACTTTAAAGATTAAAGTGATTTACATGGAATCCGGTGTGTCATAAAACCTTGGGGTCTTTTACAGTCTCCTCACAGCAAAACCAGCAAAATGAACGTTGGGAAAAGAAAAATAAAAATTGCAGTAAAAATTTGATCTTTTTAAAAAAAAAGTTTTCAAGGGGGACCATTTCTGTTTGAAGAGGAATGTGAAGTAGCCCCGAAAACTAATGGGGTGACCTCGGCAATTGGGGCCCCCAAAAATCATCAGGATCCATGGCCCGAAATTTATCTTGGGAAAGTCAAAAGATCCCCATTATCTGTGGAAAGCCGGATGGTTTGTCTGTAAAGACTCCTCCAGGGGGTGCTGGGAAAGGGCCCCTAGATATGACGCTGGTGCTGGACAGGGGCAAACCTTATGGGTGGCAAGCGAAACTCGGGGGGCCAAATTTGTTCCTTTTTTGGTTTCCCCGAAGGGCCCATTGGGTCTGGAACACATACAAAAAAATGGTGTTGAGATACAGGGTGTCGTGCACCATGATCTTAAGCTGGTCTCTGTGTGTTGGATGTGTGCCCGCATTGCATGCGTTGGTTTAGGTGTTTAAAAAAAGATTTTCCAGGGTCACCCATTAGGTTTTGCCACCTTGCCTGGGTGGGTGCCATTCGGGCCCACTTTGGACTCTACTGCTGTAGTCGCGAGTTGTTTCCCCCGGGACATTTTTGGGGGCGTGAAGCATTAAAAACCCGGGTGTCTCCCGTTTTCAATCAGCAAGGTCTCCCTTTTTCCCGCCCTTTTTTTTGGGTCTATTTAGGTGGGTGAAAGGAAAGTGCTGAGTTTTGTTTTGTACCGGGATCCAGGAGGGGGGCCCCCCCAGTAGGAAATAGGCATCCAAGCACTCATGTGAGAGAGGGGTCCTTTTATTTTTTCCCCAAACCCCTTTGGGGCGAGGGGCACTTGGGAAACTGATCTTCCTCATCTTCCTCCTTTCCCCCTCAAATTCGCGCCCAACCCCTTTCCAAAAGGGAGGGCGCGGGGAAAAGTCGGTGTATAGGGAAAACCTCTCCCCCTCCCCCTTTTTCCTGCAATCCTGAAAGTTCCCCACAGCCCTGACTTGGGTGGGGATGATGAACCCCCGAAAAGCTGTTTCGCCACCCCCTTTCAATAGCCCTGGACCCAGAAAACCCCTGCCTAATGAAGGGCCCATGAAAAATTTTTTGGGAAAAAAAGGGCCTTTTTGGAATTGGGGGGAGAGACAGGTCTGTGTCCGGGATCTGTGTCCTCTCCTCCTCCGTCGCTGGGGGAAACCCGTTGTTTTAGAGTGTCCAACGATGTTCCGAAACTAAGCACCACAATGCTCCCTGTGCAAGGGCTTGTCCCCACTGACCATTTGGGGGGGGCTTTTCAAAAATGGAAAAATTTGGGGCGAGCTCTTTAACCCGCCTCCCTCCGGTGGCTCAAAACCCCCAGATCCGCACCGCGGTTGTTGGGGCCCTGTGTCATTTTGTTTTGCGTAATGGATTCGCTGCTGCCCCAATCGCTGGGCATGTGGGGGGTGGAAATTTTCCCGGTGTTGGCCCTGGGCAACCAAAAGGATGTTTTACGAGGAGGGCCCAGCTGGCGCTGCCCAAAGCGCTAGGTGGGACGAAACAGGGTTTCGAAAAGGGGGGAAGGGGCGAAATCAGACCTCGGGGCCTTCTTCGCGGTGTTTCCCGGCCCGGGGGTAGCTTTTAGAAAAATTTTTGGGCGCCAGGTTCATGACATGTGCCCGGGGAAAAAGGGTGTGCTCCAGGGCCTTTTTGATCTTAAGGGGGGGGACAGAGATTTTTGCCCCTTTTCGCATACCACCTTGCCTGGCACAAGGTCCCTTTTCACCCCGCCAGCGCTCGGGGTTTGTTTCGGAGAGCCCCTCCAAGCTCCTGCCACAATCGCTGGAGCATGTGGAGGGTGGAATTCCAGCGTGTTGCCACTAAAATGAGACGGTTGGGGGGGGCGAGCTGCGCTCAACCAGCAAGGCGGGACAAAGCGGGGTGCGAACGGTGAGTGGAACTTAGACTTCGGCCTTCCTCAGCAGGCAGCCCGGACCCGAGTAGCTCTTTAAAAAATTTTCTGGACGAAAAGGGTTTTCATACTATCCCAGGAAAGGGAGTGCTCCACCCTACCGATCTTAAAGGTGGCGAAGTTTTTTGCCCGTTATCACACCCCCTTCCCGGGCACAAGGTTTTGCCCCACCCGTTGTTGAGCATTATTATGACAAAGTTGAAATCGCAAGGTTTTTTGGTATCGAAATTTTTAGATCATCAAATTAAGGTAAAACTGTGCTCATCTTTAAGATCGCCCCTTTTTCGGCGCTTCCTGTAATTTTGGGGGCCGCAAATCAGTTTACAGAAATGAGCGGGGTGAGATTGGGGTTTGCACTCAGGGGGGATGTGTATGTTGCGATTGGCGGAAAAATCACTGCCCTCGTTTACGTAGAACAGCGTTTCCTGTTAAACCCTCAGTGTCTCTCAGCGTCTCGACAAAGGACGTGCGCCTGCTTTGCCAAATACCAGCGAAATTTTATATTTCTTCACAGAAAACCTCTACTTTTAGCTGTGACCTTCAATTTAGTTAGATTGAGATTGGAAGATTTTTATATAGTTAGGTAGAAATTTTAAAGGAGCATCAAACCGCGTAAAGCCAGGGGGAGCGGGGGGGGGGCCCCCGCGGGCGAACACAGACAAGCTCTAAAAAGAATAGGATAAATTCCCAAAAGACTTAGGTAACTTTGCAATAGCTTTTTTTTTAAAGTTTTCTATTGAAAAATTTTCCTGATTTTGGGGCACCTGAACTTAAGGATACCCATCTTTCTAGAACTCGGGTCTCTTTGTTTGGTGCAAAACTCAAGTTTATAGTTTATAGTTTGAAGGTAAAAAAAGAAAAGTCGTCCATCTATTTCGGGCCGTTGTGCAAGGTTTGAAAAAGAGAAGGCAAAAACCCCCAATGGGGGTAGAACCCCAATTGCCCCCATTTTGGGAAAAAAAATTCCTTTCCTGATTCCAATCGGGCAACCAGAAAAATCCCTGGATCAATGACCCCCCCTAACCCTAGTACTTAATTTTTTATTTTAATACGCCCCAAAAATGCATCCAAACCCTTTTTGAACTCGGTTATTGGGAAATTTCCCCTGACCACCCCTGGAGAAATTTCCCTAGGGCCACTGCTCTTTTCATAAAGAATCCCCTTTTTATGTTTGTAGGAAAAATTTCGTTTCCCCAAACGTAAAGGGTGCCCCTTGTTCTAGATACAGCCCTGTGTATAAAAAATCTTGGGGAGATCTCTTATTGACCTTTTTATGTATTTTAAAATATTTATTATGTCCACTTTTTTTATCATTATACATTTCAGATAGTTTTCTTTTCAATTTTTGCCATTCCACCTTTGTTGTATATCCCCTTGACAAAAATTAGAACCGCAAATCAGCACAGGGTTTAGGGTGCCAAAAATACCTTGTAAATCCGAATAAATTTCAGATACGTGTTTTTTGAATTTTTGGGGCACTACAGCTTTGTTATTGACGCAGCTTGCACGAAAAACTGAAAAAGCAATTTTATAGTCACCACAGGGGAATTAAAGGTGCAAAAAAACCTTGATTAACGAAAACATAAAAATAGTGTTTTTTTGCACTTTTGCCCAGTCCCGATTTGTTGATAGAGACACCTTGCAGTTAAAATTTGAACCAGCAATTGTGTATTACCACTGGTGAAAATGAAGGTGCCAAAAAAAACCTTTTATTATCGAATACATTTTAGATACGTTTTTTTTTTGACTTGGCCACTACATTTGTTCATTGACGCAGCTTGCACGTAAAACTGAAAAAAGAATTTTTTAGTCACCCCAGGTGAATTGAAAGGTGCAAAAATATCGTGTATTATACAAAAAATATACAATACGGGTTTTTTTTTACTTTTTCCCCTCCCGATTTGTGGGTAGAGACCCTTGCGTTAAAATTGAATCCGCAATTTGTTTTATTTGAGGGGTTTGAGAAAGCGGATTTTTCCCTCTTTTTAAAAGGAAATTTCCAAAAAACTCCATACCTTTTCCAAATTTTTTGTTTCTGAACATGGAGGAAATGAGGTGATAACGAGCAAAGAGGGGGGTAGCACTGGCGGAGAGGTACGAGAGAAGTTTCTCCTTCCTGTGGCGACAACACACTGGAACAGCGTCGCCAATCTACCTTCATGGTTAATGCAACCGCAACTAGCATTTCCCCCTCGTCCTCCCCCCGCACGGCCCAAAAGTCATCATCGAATCATCAGCATCCCCCCAAACATGCAGCATTTTTAAAGTCAACTTGTGTACCCACCATGTGGAAAATCCATTGTCTAAGCCTCTTTTATGACAAAATGTGGTTGGTTCAAAGGATGTTAAAAAATCAAGAGGTGATTTAGTCGCTCTGACGCCCAGTTTGATGCCATCGAGAGGAAAGGAAGCCGTCAATCGCAAAAATCCCGGGGAGCGGCAACGCCTTGCACCCTCTTGTTGTGCCCGCAGCTTTGGGTGCGAAAGCACCTGTGTTGATATGAAAGTTACGAAAATTGCGGATCCCCCGTGGTCTTTTCCCCAAATTTGCTTGCGACGCTTTATCAGTGGGCGAGGGGAAACGATGGGGGAGTGTCAAACGGGGCCCCCCCCACAAAAAGGGGGAGGGCGGTTGCGAAGTCCGCTGATATGATTCCCCCCCACGGGCAGCGCAAACCCCGCTCCCGCTTATCGCCGCAAAAGGGCCAGGGCCTCCAAGCCTGGGGCCTTCTTTGAGCAAGCCTTGATTCCCCAGCGATTTCATATGCCGCCTTTGCCGTAAAAGCTAATAGAGGGAAGAACCTTAAGTGGTTAACCCCCACCAATGTCTAGTCCCCCTGACGAAACATGATGAAATGGGCAACCTTGGGGCAAAAAAGGCCAGACCGACGCCCGGCCTCCAAACCCCTGTCACACCCTCGTCTCCCCCTCCTCCTCCTCCGCCCCCACCAAGCTTCCCAGCTGCCCAGGGCTCTCAGGTATGATCAGGGACAGCCTCCGCATCAGCCTCCACCGTCGCCCGAGGACCACCCGCACCACCAGAGACCCATCCTACCCCTTCTCCTTCCGCCAGTTTGACGACCTGCATGCCGTACAGCGGCCAGTCTAGCAGCCAGCCTTCTGTCTTCCAGGTTTGGGAGCAGAAGAAACACTTTAACCCAAACCATCCCAAAGCCAAAAGCCTAAATGTCGGCATTGATAGGCTTTTGGCCTTGGAAATGTTGCCTTTCCGTCTGGTGGACACAGATGGGTTCCGCCACGTCATGGCCCTTTCCTGCCCCCAATACCAGATGCCGAGCAGGCATTTCATTGCCAGAAAAGCCGTTCCTGCCCTGGCCAGCAACGTGTCATCTAATATTTCAAGTGCGTTGTCTGCATCTGTGGCCGGAAAAGTCCATCTGACCACCGACACATGGACTAGTAAGCACCGCCAAGGCCGCTATATCTCTGTGACAGCTCACTGGGTTAACTGGGTGGATGTCTCTCGGGGTGACAGTGGCTCTCAGGCTCGGCGCACGCTCTTCAAAACCGCAGGGATGGTGCAGGGCTCTTTCCCCCAAGGTCCTCTGGTGGCATCACGTGCCCAGAGAAACCAAGCCGTTTTGAAATTAATCTGTCTTGGAGACCGTCCCCACACAGGTCAGGAGCTGTGGACGGCTCTCCGCAACGAGACCGAGTGCTGGCTGGGTGACAAGAACCTTGTGCCAGGCAAGGTGGTGTGCGATAACGGGCGAAATCTGCTGGCCGCCCTTAAGATCGGTAGGCTGGAGCACATCCCTTGCCTGGCACATGTCATGAACCTTGTCGTCCAGAGATTTCTAAAGAGCTACCCGGGTCTGGACTGCCTGCTGAAGAAGCCTCGAGGTCTGAGTTCGCACTTCCGCCGTTCGCACCCTGCTTCGTCCCGCCTGGCTGCATTGCAGCGTCAGCCGGCCCCCCCTCCCGTCTCATTGTTGACTGGCAACACCGGGAATTTCCCACCCTCCCCATGCTCCAGAAATTTGGGGCAGCACAAAATGCCATTACCAACAAGTGACACAGGGCCTACACAGGGGGCCTGGGGGTTTTGACCACCAAAGGGGAGGCGGTAAAAGAGCTCTGCACCTTTTCTTGCCAGTTTAAAGAAAGCCCCCAAAAAGGTCTGCGGACAATCCCCTTGTCACAGAGCATTGGGTGATCTTTTTTTCTGAACTGTGGACATCTGAAACACAGGCCCCCAGCGACGGGGGAGAGGAACAGATGCGGACACGGACCCTTTCTCTCCGAAAATCCACAAGGCCACATTTTCACAATTTCAGGGTCTTCATTAGGCAGTGGTTCGGGGTCCAACTATGCAGGGGCGCATCACTCCAGGGTGCATATCTGGGCAATCAGGTGGTTGAACTTGCCGAGGCAGCGGAGGGGAGGAGGTATTCCAGACACCGATTTTACCGCTCCCTGCCTTGGAAAGAGGTTGGCGCAAATTTTTGGGGCGGGGGAGAAGGGTGGGAAAGATACTTTGCTAGTGCCCCTCGCCCAAGGCTTGGAATAAAGGGCTCCATCTTCAATGATGTTGGATGCTCCTTTTTCCTCCAACATGATCCCGCTTTAAGGCCATCAAAATGAAAACTTACTGGGGGGCCCACCCTCCGGACCCCCTCAAAACCAAATCCCTTTCCTTCCCACCCACCCAATAAATTAAAAATTGCGGGAATGGAGCCCTTGCTGTTTGATCAACGGAGACACGTTGCGTGCTTCACTTCTTCAATGTCACGGTGGAACAACGCCACGACGTACACAGTAAAGTGCCAGTACCTAGCTTAGCAGCGCAGCGGGCAAGGTGAGAAACCAAAGGTACCTCGGGCAATCTTTATTTACCCCCCACCAACACTGCAATGCGGGGGCCACACCAACACACAGAGAAGCTTAAGATCATGTGCACACTACTGCGTCTCACACCGTGTTTTGTCCACAGATAATGTGGATCGTTTGACTTTCATAAATGAATCAGAGATACCGATGTTGGGCCCCCAAAATTGCCGGGGTCACCGATTATTTGCGGGTTTACTTCACATTCCTCTCCAAACAGAAAGGGTCCTCTTAAAAACTTTTTTTTAAAATTATCATTTCCCAAACTGAAATTTTTATTCTGTTCCCAACAGTTCTTTTTTGGGGTTTGGGGTGGGGAGACTGTAAAAGAACCAAAGGTTTCAGACAAAACCAATTTCCCTTTTCTCACTTCATCTTTTGATTTTTCGCATTGTCAAGGTTTTTTTGGGGTCATGTTGCCTACAATTTTTTTCATGGCAAAAATTTATTTTAATTTTTTGGGTCATGTTTTGTGTTGAGGGGGATTTTTTTCACAAATTGAAATCGGGAAGGTTTTTTGGTGATCGAAATTCCAGATCTGCATAATTAAAGGTTAAAATTGTCATCATCTATTAAGATCGCGCCTTTTTCGGCCTTCCTTAATTTTGGCGGCCAAACAAAACAGATTACAGAATGAGCAGGGGGAATGTGTGTGCGACGTCAGCTGGGGTGTGATGGTTTCGTTGCGGAAAAAACATGACCCTTTTACATAGAACGCGTTTCCCGTTTCACCTCAGTGTCTCTCGCTCTCATAGGGATCGGACCCCGTTTGCCTGTGGCAAACAGCTCATGAAATTAGTCTTTTCGCACAAGAAACCTTCAAATTGCTGTGATCCTTTCCAATTTTTGTTTGATTAGGGATTTTAACTTTTTTTGTAGTTATTTAAAATTTTTTAAAACAGAATCTACCACTGTAAATTTTTCCGGTGGAGGGGGGGGGGGGGGCCGGGCGAACACAGACAAAAATCTACTTTTAAAAAACACTGATAAAGTTCACCAAGACTTAGTTAGCATTGTAGGGGAATATCTTTATTATAAAATTTGCTATAAATATTTCCCGGATTTGGGCACCTGAACTAATATTGGGTTAAAATCATTCTAGTAACTGCAGGCTCTTTGTTAGTGCAAAAACTCCACTTTTATTATCAGTATACATTTCAGATAGTTTCAATTTTACCCATTACACGTGACGTTGATAAATCCACCTGCACTTAAAATTACAAACCAGAATTTTTAGTCAGCACAGGTTGTTTGTTGCCAAAATACCGTGTTGACGAAAAACATCCCGTTACGTGTTTTTTACTTTTTCGCACCAGCATGTTTTATTGACCAGATCTACGTAAATCTTAAAAACAGCAATTCTAATTTACCACAGGGGAATTGAAAGGGGCAAAAAAAAAAGTTTATTAATCAAAACAAAAAATTCGTGTTTTTTGACTTTTGCGCACCCCCATGTTCATTGACGAGCCCCAAAAAACTTAAAAACAGAATTTATATTCCCACAGGGAAGAAAGGTGGGAAAAAAATACTGTTTTTTTTTTCAAAACTAAAAAGTTAGGGTTTTTGCTTTTGCGCCCAAGATGTCATTGGGCGAGCATCTACGTAAATTTAAAACGCAATTTTAATTTTACCATAGGTGAATTGAAAGGGGCAAAAAACCCTTTTTAATCAAAAAATAAAATTACTGTTTTTTTTACTTTTTTTCGCACCCACACTGTTTTTTTATTACCAGCACTTTTGTAAATTTAAACACAATTCTTTTTCACCCAGGTGAAATTGAAAGGGGCAAAAAATACCGTTTATTTACAAAACATAACAGTTACGTTTTTTTTACTTTTGGCACCCCGCACTGTTTATTTACGCACAACTACGTAAATCTTAAAAAAGCAATTCATTTCCCACGGGAAATTTAAAGGTGCAAAAAAAAACCGTTTATTATATCAAAACATAAAATTTCGTGTTTTTTTTACTTTTTCGCACCCAGCCTGTTCATTGACGCCTTTTTCGAAAAACTTAAAACAGAATTCTATATTCACCCCCAGGTGAATTTAAAGGGGCAAAAAACAGTTATTTTATCAAACCCTAACAGTTTTCTGTTTTTTGACTTTGTGCACCCAGCCGTTCATTTTACCACATCTACGTAAATTTAAAAAAAGCAATTCTATTTTCCCAAGGTGAATTGAAAGGGGGCAAAAATACAGTTTTTTTAATAAAACATAACAGTTGCGTTTTTTTTGACTTTTGCGCACCCAGCCTGTTCATTAGCGCTCCGTAAACTTAAAAAACAATTCTATTTCACCACAGGTGAATTGAAAGGTAAAAAAATACATTTATTAACAAAACAAAAACATTATGTTTTTTGACTTTTTTCGCACCAGCACTGTTCATTGACGCAGCATCTACTAAATCTTAAAAAACAATTCTGAATTACCAAGGTGAATTGAAAGGTGCAAAAAAAACCTTTATTTTCCAAAAAAAAACGATACTGTTTTTTTTACTTTTTTCCCATCCAATTTGTTGTAGACTCCTTTTTTAGTTTAAAATTTTAACCAGCAATTTTGTTTTGATTTGAGGGGTTTGAGAAAGCTGTTTATTTGCCGTCTTTTAATAAGGAATTTCAAAATATTCCATACCTTTTCAAATTTTATATTTTGAACATGGAGCGAAATGCGGGGGAAGCGAAAAAGAGGGGGTAGCACATGGAGGTAAGGACGGAAAAAGGTGCCCTTTCCCGTGTGGGGACAA
>JAODAL010018793.1:0-73760 GCA_025379985.1 Phyllomedusa bahiana
ACCTCTGCTGTGCTTTTGGGCTCTCCGGACCCCCAATGTGTTTTTTGGGCCCCTGTCTGACCTCATCTGCTGCTCCGGGCCCTCCACCTTGTCTTTTTCCACCTGTGGCCTCCCCATTTTTTGCCACCTCCAGAATGTATGTGCCACTGCCCCGACCTATGCTCTGCCCTTTACCTCCCAACTTGGGATTGTGCCACTCTTGGGCCCCCTCCTGTTTTGCCCCTCCAAATGTCTTTTGCCACTGTCTGACCTCATGCTGCTGTGGTGCTGCCCGTGACCTCCCCACTGGGTTCATTGGCCACTGTCGACCTCCCTTTCTGCTGCCCTGCCCTCCACTCCCCCTTATTGTGCCCTTCTGTGGCCTACCCTTTTTGCCCCCCTCCAAATTCCCTTTTGCCACGTCTACATAGTGCCTGTGGCTGCGGTTTTACCTCCAACGGTCATTGTGCCACTGCTGACCTCTGCTGCTCGCCTCCCTCCACTCTCGTCATTGTCCTTTGTGGCCTCCCTTTTTTGCCCCTCCAAAATGCATTGTGCACGGGCTGACCTCATGCTGCTTGGCTGCGCCGTGACCCCACATGTGTCATTTGTGCCCCCCGTCTGACCCACGGGGTGGGGCCGTGCCCTTTAATCTCTGTCATTGTGCCACTCTGTGGCCTCACTGTTTTGCCCCCCCCCCGAAAGTATTGTGCCCTGCCTGACCCATGCGCTGCTCCGTGACCCCCGTTAAATTTTTGCCCCCTGTGGCCTTACTGTTTTGCCACCTCCGAATGGGGGATTGTGCCACTGCCTGACCTCATGCACGCTCCCTGACCTCCACCTGGGGATTGTCCCCTCTTTGCCTCCCCTGTTTTGCCCCCTCCAGAAGTCTTGTGCCCTGTCTGAACCCCATGCTGCTGCTGTTTCTGCTGCCGTGACCTCCACACGGTCCTTGTGCCCCTGTTGACCCCCATGCTCTTTCTGGGCCCTGGCCCCTCCACTCTCTGTCATTGGGGCCATTTTTGTGGCCTACAACCCTTTTGGGCCCCCCCAGAAAAGTCATTGTGCCAAAGGGTTTTTTCATGCCCCGCGCTTTGGGCTGCTGCCTGGGGCCTCCACACTGGTGGGAAATTTTTGCCACTGTCTGACCTTTATGCTGCTGCTGCCGGGCCCTCCACTCTCCCTTTTAATTTTGCCCCCTGTGGCCTACTCAAGTTTTTTGCCACCACCCAAAAGGGGAAAAGCCCCCTGGGGTACCTCATGCTGCTGCTAAAACCCTGACCTCCACACTGTTTCCCTTGCCACTCGTTTGGGTGCTATTGTTTTGGGCCCCCTCCAAATGTCCCTTGGGGGCCACTGCCGACCTCATGCTTTTGGGGGACCCGGGGCCCCCCCGCTTTCAGTCATTGGGGCCACTCTTTTGGCCTCCTCCTGTTTTTTCCCCCCTCCAGAAAGTATTGAGCCACGGTCTTAAACCCCATTGGGGGCTGGTTTGGTTCTGGCCCTACCTCCACACTGGTCTTGTGGGGCCCCCCCGTTGAAACCCCATCCACTGGGCCGGGGGCCCTCCCCCCTCTCTGTCTTTTTGCCCTCTGTGGCCTACAAATGTTTTTTGCCACCTTTAAAAATGGGGATTGTGCCCCTGTCCCGAAACCTCATCTGCTGCGTTTGCTGCCGTGACCTCCACACTGTTCATTGGAGTACTGTCCCGCCCATGCTTTCTGCTTTCCGGGGGCCCCCCACCTCGTCATTGTGCCACTCTGTGGCCTACTCCAGTTTTTTCCCCCCTCCAAATGGATTGTGCCCCCCTGGGGGGGAATTTAAACCCCATGCTGCTGCTACCTTACCTCCCAAAACCCCGTGTCAAAGTTCCACTCTTGGGGCCCGCTACTGTTTTGCCACCACCCCGAATTTCATTTTTGCCCTGCCCGGGCCCATGCTGCGGGTGCCCTGACCTCCGCTCTCAGTCATTGTCCCCTCAGGCCCCCCTACTGTTTTTGCCACCTCCCGAATGTCCCCTTGTGCCACTGTCGACCTCCCGCTGCTGTGGGTTGCCGGGCCCTCCCCCTCCACACTCTGTCACTAAAGTTGCCACCCCAACCTCACTTTTTTTTTTCAAGCTTTCGCTGGCCCTGACTTTTTTCAGGCTAAAATTCCCCCTTCCCGTTTTTTTGGGCAGTTTTTTTTCCCCCTTAAGTCCCCCGGGGAATTTTTATATGAAGCGGGTTTTTAAAAGCGGCGGCAGTCCGTGCTGTCATACTAAAACCAAATTGTAAAAGACCAAACCAACTCCTCGCATATTTAAGCATGGCCCCAAAAAGTTTTCAAAAGCACCCTCCGGGGCCCGTGCAGCCTTAAAAAAGCTGTTTTTTAACGCGATTTCTGCCCAAGGGAAATTTTTTGGACCGAAACAAAATTTTTTTTGGGAAAAATTTGGGGGAAGTGACCGAATCAAAATTTTTTTAGAATTTGCCCATCCGACCTGCCCCCTCTCTGTCTGACATTTTTTGTTTGTTTCTAAAAGTTTTCAACAGTGGGTTTTATGAATATATTTTTTATATGAAAATTAAAACCCACCCTGTATTTAACTCCAAATGAACCCACTAAGAAACTTGGGTAACCCCCGGATATAAATTGCGCTCCCCAAATGGGCAAAGGGGAAAAATGAATTTTATGGCCGTTTAAAAAAACCCCCTTCTTTTAAATTTTTCTGAAAATAAAAGCACAAACAAAGGCCCTTTAAAAAACCTTCGGGAAAAAATTTTTGCTTTCAGAAAATTTTTTTTTTTTTCTTTTGCGGTGAAAAACAAAGTTTTTTTTTTACTTGGGTACAACCCGCAGAACAACGCTTTTAAATTTAAACCCCCCGGGTGTAAATTGCGCAAAAAAATTTAGCAACCCAAAAAATACCAGCTTTGTAGATGTTACAATTTGGGGGTTTTTTTATGTTACACAAGAAAAAAGAATTGTAATTTTTAACCCTTCGCTTGTGAATTTAGCCCAAAAGGGAAAAAAAAAATTTTTTTAGGCGAAAAAGAAAGAAATTTTTTTTAGCACCACAGCAAAAAAAAAAAACGCTTTAAAAAAAACCCCGGTTTGAAATTTTCGCCAAACAATTAGCAAACCCCAAACAAAAAGCTTTGGGGCGTGTTTCAAATTTGGGAAGTTTTTTTATTTCTAAAGCCCAAAAAGAGAAAAAACGTAAATAACCTTCGCTTTGAATTAGGCCAACAGGAAAAATTTATTTTTTTGGCGGTGAAAAAAAACGGTTTAATTTTGTCACCATAGGGGGAAAAAAACCCTTAATTAACCCCTGGATGTTTAAAATTTCGCCAAACAAATTTTTAGCAAAACCCTAAACTACTAATTTTGTAGCGTGTTTTCAATGGCGTGTTTTTTTTTTGCTACACAACGAAGAAAAAATTGTAATTAAACCCCCCGCTTGTGGAAAAGGCTACAGGAAAAATGTATTTTTTTGGGGGGTGAAAAAGACGGGTTTTTTTTATCACCACAGCAAAAAAACAACGCTTAAATTTAAACCCCGGTTTAAATTGCGCCAAGGGAATTTAGCAAACCACAAACTACTAGCTTTTTAGCGTTTTTCAAAAGGCGTGTTTTCTACGCTAAAACAACAAGAGAAAAAATTGGAATTAAACCTTTGTTGTGAAATTTTGGGGTACAGGAAAAAAAACCCATTTTTTTGGGGGTGAAAAAGACGGTTTTTTTAGGGACCACACAAAAAACAACGTTAATTTAAACCCTGGATGAAAAATTTCGCCAAACAATTGGGGCAACCACAAAAATACTACTTTGTAGTGTGTTAACCCAAAGGCCCTGTTTTTTTTCCTAAACCCAAAAAGAGAAAAAAAGTAAAAAACCCCTTCCCCTTGTTAAAAAAACTACAGGGGAAAAATTTTTTTTTTGGCGGTGGGAAAGACGGTTTTTTTTTTAAATTACCACAAACAGAAAAAACAATGCTTAAAATTTAAACCCCCGCATGTAAATTGGGGGCCACACCAAATTTAGCAACAAAAACACTAGCTTTTTACTGGTTTTCAAGGCGTGGGTTTTTACGCTACCCAAGAGGGAAAAAAAAAGTAAAAAAAAACCCTTTTCTTGTGAATTAGCCCACAGGAAAAAATTTTTTTTTTGGGGGTTTAAAAAGACGGTTTTTTTAGTCACCACCGGAACAGCAAAACAATTTCTTTAATTTAAACCCCCTGGATGTAAATTGTCCCAAAAGAATTGAGCCCAAAAAAATGAAGTGGTATTTTTTATTGTAAAAACCTGTTTCCCTTTAAAAATGAATACAACAAAACCGGGCTTAGTTTCCCCCTTGATATTCAATTGCTTTTGAGCAGAAGCTTTCTAAAATGTATAATCAGCTGCACGGGACAAACACTGGCTTCAAAACCCAAACCCCCCCCAAACAAAATCAGAAAAAAAGAAGGTAAGAAAGCAGTCTCGAGACAACAAAAACCCCAAAAAAATTTCCGGGTATAAAAACCCAGTTCTTCAGAAAGACAATTCCAAGCACCCGGGCACCCTTCCATCATTAAAAGGAGAGGGATGTGACTCCCCCCGTCGCCCCCGGGGATTTATATATTTCTTGACTCACGGGAATCCGCCAGTTCTGTTTGGCTTCACTCGGGCACTTTGTCTTTCATGCTATGCCCTTTTTCCCTCCCAGAGTGCTTTCCCCCATGTAACGCCCTGGTTTTGCAGCCATTTTATCAATCAAAAAAAACCCACTTTCTTCCCCCAGGGGGCCCGAATTCCCCCAAATTTCGATTCCCGTTCAAAACCGAATTTTTCCTAAATTCAAAATAATTCCACTTCGTTAAAATAAATTTTGGGCGAAACCCTCTAACCATAACCCTAAATTTCAATTTTTTTCTCATTACAATGAAAGCTTTTAAATGTAGGGAAAGGTAAATAAACTTTTAACAAATACTTGCTGTTTTTGATTTTGCTTTTTTCAGGAAAATAAAGGAGATTGTATCTACTGCTAGGTGACACAAGTTTCTCAAAGGTTACTGGCCCTTTTCTCTCCCCCTTCTCTTTGTCTTATCTTTTTTGGGTTTCCAGCCCCTTCTCCAATAATGTTAAATTTCTTTCTGCTGGGGGTCAAACTCTAGCACAGAACCCTAAATTAAATCTAAGTTTATGATAAGTTTGAACCCTTTAGAGTTCTGTTGCTTAGTGCACTACAGATTATAAAACCTCTTGCACTCATATCACTGTAGCAAAAACAGCTAGGAATAGCAGAGCTGATATTCCAATCAGTGCTATAGAAAAACCCACAGCCTAACCAGGAATTGTGAGTCTGCAGCTGACTGTGGCTCTGTGAAACTTCATGGGGAGAAGACCCCTTTAACTTATTGGTCCCCATTACCTTTGGTGCCCATCGCCTTCAGTTCCATTCTGCACACTGCTCATCCAATGTCACTTTAGTTCCATATCACCTAAGGTGACATTGGACCAGAAGTGATATTGGACATTACATCGAATGTCAGAACATGAAATGACAGGGACTGTTAAGTCAAGCTCTGAAGACCAGTTGAAAATCCCTAAACTAAAGTTATGTTTAGGATTATAACTACAATCAATTGTTGATTATTTTTGGTAAAGATCATTTGGGACAGACCTGTATCGAGGCATTTGTATATGGGTAAAATTTGACTTTGATTGAACTGTTATAAAAAAGTTAAATTCTAGTAGAACTTCTCAAATTTTTAGAACTTGAACCGAACATTTTACTGTTCTTTCGAGTAAAGTTCTAGTTCGACACGCCATTTTCAGTTTAGTTTTCAATGGCTTTCTGCACTTTTGGCGCCATCCAATCACTCCAATCTCTCACTGGCTGCTAAAATCACATGACCATGTTATATATATTTCACTGTATTGCCTTGTGAATGCCATTTTCAGCTCACTCTCTGTACTGTACAGACTGCTCTCCATAGACATCAATAGTTAGAGAGTTTGGTATTGCTGGCTGCATCTTTCCCACACCCAGAAGCTGTTATTTGGTGACATTTGCAGGCTCACATAATTCCTAATTCTCATATACATGGATATATATTATACAGAGTGCTTGTATTTGCTAAATCATACTCAGTTTGGGGTGTTTAGTAATTGTTTAACACACGGTCTCCAAATCTCCTATGTGTCAAATGGACTTTTGGTCCCCCTCATGATGCAGGGCCCCGTAGCAGCTGCTGCTGCACCTCCTATAGCTCGCCCCTGCTTGCAAGCTGTCCTCATCTTTTCAGTTAGCCATTGAAAGGAATGAAGTATTTTTTCTGTCACTCTTAGAGCCAAATTTTCTTCACTAAGTTGTTCCACGTATACAGTTTACTGTTATGGATGGTAAGTACATCTTATCCTCACCTATATAGGTATAAAAATTAACCAGAACATCTTCTCCCATAGACTTTCATGGGTTTCGAATGGAACCGAACCGAACTCACAAAAGTTCTAATTGAACTAGAAGTTTTTACTGTTTGCTCAACACTATTCAATAACCATGAGACAGTCAGCAGTCACAAATCCTTTCTATTTTGTTTCTTTTTGGGGAAAGGGGGTCCCTCCAAATTTCTAAAAAATTCCCCTCAGGGGCTCTATTTTTTTCTATGGAAAAACCATTTCTTAAAAAATGATTTTAAAGGGGTTTGCCCAATGGGGACAACCGCCTTACATCATTCAGCACCTTCTATTAATAAAAAAAATTTAAAACACAATAGAAAAAATAAAATTTCATTTTGGGTTTAAATTTTACTTTTGGGTAAGGGGGAAACCCAATACTGTTTTTAAAAATTAAGTTATCTTCACTTTTCCCCAGTAATAGAGCCCCTGTCTGAAAAAATTTCAAAATTTTTTTCCCTTGTAATGAAACCCAGCGACGCCTTGCCGCCTCCAAAAGTTTTAAATTTTTTAAAAAGAAACCCTTCTATTACACATGAAGAATAAAGTAAAACCCCCCTGCACTTAAAAATCCCCAAAACTTCTTGCGGGTTTTGCCCCCCTTCCCCGGGAGGAAAAAGCGGTTTCTTCTTCTCCCTTTTATTTTTTTTAAAATTTTAAAACCTTTTTATATCCCCTTTGAAAGAATGCACCCCAAAAGGGGGGGGGGGGGTAGACCAGTAAAAAAATTTCCTCTGGTCTTGGAGCAGGAGATGGATTTATCACAAAGTATAATCCCCGCGAAAAACATCTTTGAAATTTACTGCTACAGAAAACAAAATTGTGGGGAAATTTTTCTGTCCCCAAATAGAAAAAAGAATGTTTTTGGGGACACTATTATTATTATTTTATCATTTTTAAAATTTTTTTTATATAAAACACACCCAATGAAAAGTTTTTCCTCCCCCCAAGTCTGCGGGAAATTTAATTTCTTTTACAAAACTGATGACATGCCATGTAGTATTCTTTAATAAAAAGGCTCTTCAGTAGCTGCTCTCATGGCCAGCCATAGGGGTGTGCGACCTATGCAACCTGTGCAACTGCTCAGGGCGCACCACTCTTCAACTTTGGAAGGACCGCTGCATAGCTAATCAGTACTTGCAAGCTAAAAAAGAGCAAACTGCCCATGAAATTAAATGATGATGTTCAAATTTTTTACCCAATTCCCATGCCTACCCACCCTAGGAGGGACATCAAACCCAAAACTCCCCTTTTGTTACATATTGGGGGGTTTTTCTATTTTTTTATACAAAAACGGGAAAAAATCACTAAAAAGTTTTAAACCCAATTTCCCCAAAAAAAAAACTAGGATGGGGCGGGGCAATGAAAATTTTCTGTTTGATTAGAACCTAAAACTTTAGTGGTTTCCCTATTCAAAACAAAAAACCCCTTTAAAGTCAATGGGAAAAGGGTTTTTTGGGTTTTTAAATTTTTTTTATCCCTAAACAGGGGAGAATTTGGAAATTAACCATCCATAACAGAAAATGGATCCCATGGAAAAAACTTATGAAAAAAATTTGGGTTTAAAGGAAAGTGACGGGAAAAAAAAATTGAGAGGTTTTAAAATAATTTATTTCCTTTCAATATCAAACTGAAAAGAAGGACACCCGGGAAGCAGGGGCGAAAGCTATAGGAGGTGCAGCGGAAACCCAGCTGTATGAGGCCCGGCAACCTGAGAGGGCCCAAAACCCCCTTTTAACACGTAGGGAGATTTGAGATGGTGTGTTAAAAACCCCCAAAACTACAAAAACAAAAATTTTTGGGATTTGGTATTTTTAGAAAAAACCAAAGCGCTCCTTTTTTAAATATATACCCAAATTTTTACGAGAGTTAGGTGTTAGTGAACCAGCAAATGTCACCAAAAAAACAGTTTTCTGGGTGGGGAAAAAAGCACCCAGCAATACCAAACTCCCTAATTATTGATGTCTATGGAGGGGAAAATGTATCTAACTAAGAAAAAGTCTGTACAGTACAGGAGTAAACCAAAAATGGTGTTCACAAAGAAATTTCAGTGAAATAATATAAAAAAGGTCATGTGATTTTTAAACACCCAGTGGGGAGCCCCCTCCCCCTCAGCGAAAATTTGTTTTTGATTCTTCTTTTGGGCTGTCTTCACTGTTTTGGATAGCCGCCAAAAGTGAAAAAAAGGTTGATTAAAAAGGGCCCCCAAAAAAAAGGCAGAAAGGGGGTTTAAGTTTGGCCCCAAAAGATTTAAGAAAGCCATGAAGAGGGAAAACAAAATTTTGGCTTTGCGGGAAACCGAATTTTTCCCCCAAACGAAGAGTAAAATGTTGGGTTTGGGTTTTCAAATAAAAATTAAAGAATTCTACAGAACTTAACTTTTTTTTGAACGGTTTCGAAAAACCTTTTCTTAAAATTTAAAAGGGGGTTGTTTCCCCAAAGCTGATAAATACTTGGCGAGCAAAGGGAAAGACCCAAACCCTTTAAATTTTAAATTGATGAAAAAAGGGTTCAATTTTTTAATTCATTCCCATCCCTTAGCATCTAGGAGGACATCAAATCCACTGCTCTTGTTGCATATTGAGGTTTTCTATGTTTTTTAAAAAAATCACAGGAAAACATAAAAAAGTTTTCAGCAACTGGAAACCAAAAAAAACCCAAAAGTTCTAAAATCCCGCCCAAAAAGTTCTGTCACTTATCCGGGTTGTGGAAACTAAAGCTTAAAACCCTGATTTAAAATTCTTACATTGGTTTTAGAAATGACTCCCATGAAAGCTGAAACCCTCCCAAATGAGTTTTTTTAACGAAAAAAAAATTTTTTCACTGCTGAAATATTTTATCATTTAAGGAACACAGAAAGGTTTTGATTTTGGCAAAGGGCAAAAGTTTTGTTGCCCACGAAAGTAAAATTGAAAATCAAACAAAAAAATTTTCTTCAGGGTACAAAGATATGTTTTTATAAAACCCCTGGTGAATGAAGATGTGGTGCTATTTAAAAGGGGGCCCTAAATTTTAAAATTTGGGGTGACTTCCCTGAGCTTGGGGGACGCCCCGCCATGCGTTTTTGACCCAATGATTCAAAACAATTTTGAATGAAAAAAATCAGGAATAGCCCAAAAATGCCGGGTTTTCATGTCTCCCAAAATTCGCCCAAAATTTTTTTGGGTTCGTCCCCCCAAGTTTTCCCCTTTTTCCTCCCCCCAAAAATGCCAATTTATGTTCATGTTGGTGACTGGGGTTTGGCCCGTCCTGGGAGCCCTTGATCCCTTTTTGTCTTGGGGAAACTTTGATGTAGAGATTGGATGTATGAGAAAGGGGACTATCCCGCCTTGGCCCAAAAAATTTTAAACCCCTTTTTTATAGGAATGTGAGAGGTACTAATACTTCTTTTTTTGTTTGGCTTTTAAAATTGCCCTTTCCCCCCCTAAAAAATGTTTCGCAACCCCTAATGAATTTTAACCCCCGACCATGATCTTTCCACCCCAAACTTAAAAAGTTTTTTGGGTGTATTTTGGAAACCATAAGGGGTCCCGTAGGTCTCCTGCAGTATTTGCGGCGGGGTGGGTTGGGGTTTAAATTTAACTGAATTTTCATCTTAGAAATCCACCTTCTTTCCCCCTTTCCCAGGTCCCTCCGTTTTTGGCAAAGGCTGTGGGGCCTTTGGGAAATGCCCCCAGTTTTTTTAATTGCCTTTTGGGTTTAAATGCTGGCCCTTCCCGGGCACCCAAATTTGACCATGGGGCCCCTTTGGGCACAGAACCTACAAAACCCGTTCAAGTTAAAAACAAAAGGGGCTTTTGGGGACCAGGTCTTTTTGGAGCGGGGGCCCGAAGTTGGGGGAAAAGGGGCTGGCTTTTGATTTTTTAACCCCAAAAAAACGTTTCCCCCTGGAGTTGCTTTCGGGGTTGCTGGACCTGGGTTCCCTTTTCCCAAAAAAAATCTCCAGTCTCTTCAAATTTTTTTTTAATTTTTTGGGATTTGGCGCTGAGACACAACTTAAAGGTGCCAGCCCCCTTTTGCCAAGGGGGATTTTGGTCTTCAAACCCCCTTAATAATCAAAGGGTTTGGGCGCAGGGTTGGGGTTTTTGGGATGTTGCAGAGGGGCAAAGTTGCAAATTCAAGTTTAAAAGGGCGGGGGGCTGGAGTTCTTTTTTTTACAAACCCCCCTAAAAAATGCGATCAAATTTTAAAGAGCCCAAAGGGGGAGGGGGTTTAAAAAAAAAGAATTGGGGGGCAAATTTTAAAGATAAAAGGGGGACCCAAAAATTTGTCTTGCCAAAAAATTTAAACCCTTTTTGTGTTCCTTAAATGATAAAAAATTTCAAAGTGAAGCAAATTTATTTTCATTAAAAAAAAAAATCCCCTTTTTGGAGGGTTTTTAGCTTTCATAGGAAATCCCTTTCTAAAAAACCCAAATGGAGGGAAATTTTTAAAATCAGGTTATAAACTTTGTTTTCCCCCAACAAGGAATTTAAACCCAAAAAGAACCCTTCCCTGGTTTTGGGGCTGGGGATTCTTAAAAACGCAAGACAACCCCAAGGGGTTTTTGGGCCCCGTTTTTGGGGAAAAATGGGGAAATAGAAGGGGGAACAGGAAAATTGTCAATAAAATTTAAGGTCCCTAAAAAGGTGTGCCCGCCAGATACAGCAGAGAAAAACTGTGGTAATGTGTGTGTTATTTTTGGTTTCAATAGAAAAACCAAAAACCCTTTCCCTTTTAAAATGACTGTGAAATCAAATTATTAAGACCCCCCACATGTTTTGGTGTCCCGCAAGGGGGCTTCAAAATTGAAGGGTTAAAAGGGCTTTTAAAAAAGTCCTTAAAGGGGTCACCAGGGATCTGTTAAAGAAAAACAGCCAGTCTCTTAACTGCTCAGTTGGTGAGAGAGTGAGTCAGAGTATCAGAGAGAGAAGATCAACAAGGCTGCAAGAGAAACACACCGTCACTCTTTCTCAGTAACTTTCCTGCTAATCAGAAATACAACTGTGGGTATGTACACCAGGGGCTGAAACCTGTGGAAATTGGAGGGAGTTTTCTACTGTCTCATTGCGGTTAGAGGAGAAGTGTTAAAGCCAAGTGAATGTGATCTGCGACATCGGATGATCGGATTGACAGAAGGAAATCCCATCCGAAACCGAAGATCGGAAATTGGCCAATGAAAAACCCGAGCCGGGCGAGCATGCACGCCAGCTGTATAGAGACATTGGTTAGATCTGTGGACAGATTAGTAGATCTGTGGACAGATTAGTTACGGTATTATCTAGAGTTAAACCTTAAACGAAAATTTTGGTGAGTCCAGAGGATATAGTATGGCGGCACGCTGCGTAGCACAAAGATCCTATTTGTGTCTATGTGTTCGTGTTCTTGAGGTATCCGGATAACACCCCTTTTTATTCAGATTCCGGTAGAAATATCAGTTGGTCTGAACTGTTGTTGGAGTCTTTTCTCTCATCTGTGACTTTGCTGTATTCTTGGAAGCCCACCCCGATACATAGCTTACACAGTAACATCTGTCTGCTCTGGGACCCCATACACAGTAGGGTTAGCAGAGGTGCAGTGACATCCGTCTGCTCTGGGTCCCCTAACACAGTAGGGTTAGCAGAGGTGCAGTGACATCCGTCTGCTTCATGGCTCAATACACTGTAGGGTTAGCAGAGGTGCGGTGACATCTGTCTACTGCAGGACCCCATACACTGTATGGTTAGCAGAGGTGCAGTGACATCCATCTGCTCCAGGGCCCCATTTACAGAGGGGTTAGCAGAGGTGCAGTGACATCCGTCTGCTCCGGGGCCCCATACACAGTAGGGTTAGCAGAGGTGCAGTGACATCCGTCTGTTCCAGGGATCCATACACAGTAGGGTTAGCAGAGGTGCAGTGACATCGGTCTGCTCCAGGGCCCCATATACAGTAGGGTTGCCTGTTGTGTTAGAAATTTTTCTAATTGCTCCCTGGGTTATTTTTGACGGTGAGTTGCTCCCCTGTAATGTGTCCTCTGCTCTCACACACCTTTCTTAGCCAACTTTTACCTCTCACATTAATGATGCGTGGTGTCCACAGTTTCCACATCTCTTATTCACAATATCACCATTTATCCACTCATGATACTTTCACCACGGCAGCCGCCAACAGGTCACAAGCTGAACAGTATCAGAACTACCATCACCCAGGGCCCGAAAGCTGATTATTATCCTTTATATATTTCTAATTTGCCTTTGTAACCCATGACAACAGAGAGGGATATGTGTGCAGGCAGCCTATCACACACCTCATATACCCATCAAGCCAGTGCGCCACACGGGACTTCACTCATAAGCCACACGCTGCCAACATTAAATATAGGAAGTGGTGATAATAATGTGACTTGGCTGTGTATTGCTGATAGCCTATGACTGGAGCGGCACACACTCAGCAGACTACTTAGTCATATTACTTATCTCTGCAGGACGCCTGTTCTCTGTGGATACGTCCGAAATGCTGATAGTCTAAGCACAACTAATTACAATCTTAAAGGGATGGTTCATCTTTAATAGTTCTGACATGTCACTATGACTCCTGCTAAACTGAATGACAAACTCTGCTCTGCTGCATCATTGCAAACGTCCTATATTTATACTGTGTTATCGTCACAGCCTGCAGAGATGGAGGGACTCCAGACGCTTGACCTTTCCATATAAACCCTTTAAAGGTTTGTCATCAAGATATGTAAGCTCTGTACAAATGACACGCTGAGCATCAAAACTCAACCAACTGCTGTGTGGAAGGAGCAAAATCACAGTTCAGATCATTTCTATTATTAGCTATTGAAGATTTATGTAATGCCAACATATACTGTAGTGCTGTACAATCTCACGCAAATCAAAAAGTAATGGCACCCTATAGCAATTGGAGGAGATAGACTCTAAGGGCACCATGCATGAACCTGTTTAGGTCTAAAATTCACTTTTTTGCCCATAGGTTACTATGGACAAAAGAGTGAGTTTTAGACCTAAACAGTTTTCATACATGAGGCCCTAAGGGCGCCATATATGAACCGGCTGCACCAGGAGTCTGACGTCTTTATAGCCCAAGAACTGGCACAGCCCGTTTCGCTATATTTTAAATCAGGTGCACTCCAATATCAGGGGCACTATCGGGCGCTCACGGCACTTTGTAACGCGTCTGATTTTGGGAGCGTGCTGGAGGCGGGGTGCACTACAACCGTACAAAGCTACACATTTATAGCTTCAGTGCAGCAAATTCAGGCGCATTACTGCTGGAACAGGTAGAGCACTTTAAAGGTGTTTTACCTGAGCCTGAAGTGTCGCTTTGTAGCTAGAAAGCGCTAAATCTATGGCCCGCAGTAGAACAGGTTCATAGATTCAGGCGCATTATACACTACTAATGGGTGCAAAAAAAATGGTGTCTGGGCACCAAAAATCATACATGTCACCCTAATTGTAAAGGGCGACAGTGGAGGCAGGAAGTTAGCCAATGGAATGGGTTAGGGACTTCCAGAAAAAAGGGGGAGACATCAGAACTTGAACGGCTTTTTATTGAAAAACATGCTGTGAACAGAAAAAAGGAACAAGAAGGCGCAAAACATAAAACAGAAAAACCAAACACTCCAGCTCTGCACCTGATGAAGTTGTACAAATGGCTGTTACAAGTCACAGCAAACGTTGTAGATCATCCAGCAGCAGCTATTTCCATGTATTGAATTTGTATGCACCAGTTAAAAATCGATAAAATCACAAAACAAACTATAGACTACAAAAGACAAAACAATAGGAAATATAAGGCTCTGTCTGAAAAGTAAGAAATGATAAATTAATAGTGTGATGTGTTGCAAAATGTAACAGCTTATAGCTTGTTTTGATGGAACTGTTCCAGAAAAGTTAAGTTCTAGTAGTTTGTTCGAGTAAAGTTCTATTTCTAGTTTGACACGCTATTTTCAGTGTTATCCAATCAGTGCAGAGCACAGAGAAGTGTCAAAAATGTAATCGCTGAGGTGCAGCGTTCTCATTGGCTGCTAAAATCACATGACCATGTTATATAAATTTCACTGTATTGCCTTGTGAACACCATTTTCAGCTCACTCTCTGTACTGTACAGACTGCTCTTAGTTAGATAGATAGCATTGTTCTCTCCATAGACATCAATAGTAAGGGAGTTTGGTATTGCTGGCTGCATCTATCTCACACCCAGAAGCTGTTATTTGGTGACATTTGCAGTAACACATAACGCCTAACTCTCATATACATGGATATATATTATACAGAGTGCTTGGATTTGCTAACTCATACTCGGTGCCCAAAGTTCTGTTTTGGCTGTTTTGGGGGTTGAGTAATTGTATAACACACTGTCTTCAAATCTCCTATGTGTCAGAGGGGGCTTTTGGGCCCCCTCATGATGCAGGGCCCCATAGAAGCTGCTACTGCTACATCTCCTATAGCTACGCCCCTGCTTGCAAGCTGTCCTCATCTTTTCAGTTAGCCATTAAAAGGAATGACGTATTTTAGCCTCTCACTTTTTTTCTGTCATTTTAGTGCCAAATTTTCTTCACTAAGTTGTTCCACGTATCCAGTTTACTGTTATGGATGGTAATTCAAGCTTCTCCTCACCTGTATAGGTATAAAAATTAACCAGAACATCTCCCATTGACTTTAAAGGGGTTCAAGTTCAAGTTCTAGTTCAAATACAACCTCAAACTGAACACACTAAAATTTGAGGTTCTAATCGAACTAGAACTTTTTACTGCTCGCTCCTCACTAGTTATAGCCAAAAATGATAGATGAATACTGTCAGCTCAATGACTGGATAATAGACTAATCCCCGTAGGAGGCAATATAAGCCACAGTGCTACTTGGAAGAAATGCAACAGGTGCAGATAACTAATGAGCAGTTGCTCACACATCCATCCACTAGGGGAGCCAATGAATAATGAAAAACTGCACATTGAATAAGAACCAGTTCACACCAGCATGCAGAAAAGTATAATACAAGGGGAGACTGCACAAATGCAAAAAATACCGATAAGACAACCACTCACAGCCTTCTATGTATGAGGGGGTGGTTGTTGGTATTATAATTGCATATAGATAAAGTGACACAAAGAGTGTCACAGATACGTGTGGTGCACCATGCTGGCTTACAACCTATGACGCATCTAGTATTTGATTGGGTGGGCTGCCCAGTGCATTACAAGTGGGTATTATAAGTATTATGAGGGTACTGTATGGCACTACATTACGAAAGGCAGTTACTTGAATGCATAGGGTCCTTATAGCAAAATAGGATGGACTCCCACCACCTAATGATAGGAAATGAAAACAGCATCATTTGTAGCTATAGTTGATTGTATAAATCATACCTCCATATATCAGAAAATCTACTTAATAGTACTAGATAGTAGAAAGCCACCAACTTGTCATTAGCTCCAAAAAAGGTACAATGCAACTTAATGGGGCTCTCAACCTGGGCCCAATATCAGCTGTTATGGCTACTACTGCTATAATTACGCCCATGACTAGATGATTATGTGGGCACTGTATGGGACTATATAACTAGAGTATTATGTGGGAACTCTATGACACTATATGACTAGAGTATTATGTGGGAACCCTATGACACTGTTTGTCTCGATTTCTGTTGGGGTGGTAGTTTTCACATAAAAGTGTCATAACTGTGGCCCTTATTTAAAGTGAAAGCTTCACTGCCTCCCCATAATTAAATCTAAATTTTCCCTGATGTTTGTTAGATGTTAACTCTTTAAAGGGATTGTGCTACAATGGACATTTAGCACCTATGTATAGGACAGATGATAAATTCTGACACGGGGGTTTTTCCCCTGCGGGACCCCCCCTCCAATCACTAAAAGACCCCTGCCCTCCTCATCTGTGCAGCTAGAAAGGCCTTGAATGGAGCAGTGGCTGAACACGTGCAATGCTGCTCCATTCAAAGTCTATGGAACTGATGGAGATTGCCTAGCACTGCACTCAGGCTCCCAGTTTTATTGATTGGTGGGGGTCCAGCAGTGGGATCCCCAATGATTAGACATGTATCACTTATTCTGTCCATGCACCAAAATGCAGCCCTGGGCACACAGTTCTGTTAGGTGCAACAGGCCAGGGATCAGGTAATTGGGATGTAGAGTTTACCCCAGTGTTAGAAATGGCATATGGTAGGTGGGAGCCGTGTTTTTTTTTTATCATTAGAAATTTTTATTATTTTTTTGATACTAAAAAGACAATACAGTAAAAAGAAAGGGACAACAAATGGGGGAAGGGAAAGGAAGGGAAACCAAGGGAAAACAGGGGTAAAACAAGTCCCATCGTACAGAAACATCAGCGTTTTTTAAGGGCATCAGAGTTTAAGGGATACAGCGACAACATGTCAGATAAAAGCCATTTTTAAACAACAAAAAAGATATTATAATTATCAGTTGTTTTAACCATGCAAAGGTTTTGTGGCACAAACATTCGCCCCGAGTTGTATACCCAGAAAAACGTTCCCAGCGAAAGTTTTTAGATGAAGCCCCAAGAACCCAATTGTTCCTGGCTTTAGTAGGGATGTGGGGAATAATTAAAGACGGTTCGCAAGGGTACTGTTTATGATTCTTTGAATCACTTCAGGAATAGGGGGGATTGCGGAGTTTTCCAATTGTTGCGATGGCCATTCTAGTTGCTGTGAGAGATGTGGAGGTTTGGGTTTGGGGAAAGAATGGGGAATGTTTCATATGTGAGGTCTAGTTGGTAATTCAGGAGTGAGGACAATGCGCCAGGGAGGATTTCAGATAAAAGGGCTTCTAATTTTTTCCAAATAGGTTGGACAGGGGGCAACCCCCCAACTATGAGAAGTGATTTTTGGGTTAAATTTAAAAGGGGGATTTTGGGGAAAATTTAGTGAAGGTTTGTTAAGTTATTAAGGTAATTTTCGGGTGTTTTTAAAATGATTGGCAATTAGTGGCTTAAGTTGTGTTTGGCTGCCTTAACCATTTTAAACTTTGGTAGGGGCAAGAGATTCCTTTTCCCCCATTTTAACGCATACCAGGCTTTTGGTTCGATCTGCGTGGACTAAGGATTTAAAAAGCTCCCGATAGCCTTTTGTATTTTTGCCTTTTTGACAAAAAACATGTAATAATGAGGAGGGCCTGTGGTTAAATTGCCGCTTTGGGGTCTGAATAAAATGTCTCATTGCAAATAAAAAAAAAAATTGATGGTTAGGGATCAAATATTTTGTGCTAGTCCTCAAATTGTTTAAAACCCTTTATAAAACAAGTCCCCCACTCACTTTGCCCTGTCTGATCCATTGCGAAATGGAGCATTGGCAAGAAAATTTTGTAAGGCCGAAGGGCAATGGGTTTTTTTCAATTGTCACTAATTGTTTTTCCAACGACAGTTTATACCACCCCTGGGCTGCATAAAAAAAGTGATAATATTCGAACTCTTTGGATTTTCTACATACAAGCAATCAAATAGTCTTTGAATGAACCCTTCGAGATTGTCCTTCTCAATCGACGCCCAGGGGTGCTGCAGGGGGTTCCAAAAATAAAACAGGGGTTTCTAAAATTTGATGCCAGGTTGTATTACTGGGTTGGGGAATGCTAGACCAGTGTTCCCCAACTCCAGTCCTCAAGGCCCAACCAACAGGCTGTTTTCAGGGACCCACAGAAGGCACTGACAATAATGATATCACCTGTGCAGAATGCACGGGAAAATAATGATTAACCTTGCAATGCTAAGGAAAGCCAAAAAAACATACCGTTGGTGTGCCTTGGGGACTAGGGTTGGGAACCTCTGGATAACCACCTTTTTGGGGTCTTTCTATATGGGTATTTTTTGAAATTGGGTTTCTTTGCTCCCCATAAAAATTTTTAGTATATATTTTAGGTTGGTCATCATGAAGGGGGGAAAAGGAATGGTAGAGATCGTGCTACTACAGATATTTGGGGTGGAGTACTTTTTTGATAAGTTTATACGAGCAAACCCGATAAGGGAAGTGAGAAGCTGCTGATTTTTAAATAAAGAGATTGTGTTTTCTAATTTTTTTGTATGGTTTACTTAAATCAGGATTATAACAAAATTTCCCAAGTAGGGACATGTCTTTGCCCAAATAAAGTTTATGGGGGGGAGCGAGTTTCCAATGAAATACTGAATGTTCGGTAATATAAGTTTTTGTTATATTTATTTTGTAAAGGATAAGTTGAATACCTTTTGAGGAGGTTAAGTAGTGCCGGGATCGATGATTCAGGATGTGGCCCTGATCAGTATGTCGTCTGCTATAGACTTACTTTGAATTGTTATTTATTGTTAACCTGTAATGGGGTTGTTTTCCTAATAGTTCGCTAGGGGGGTTCTGCACACAAATCGTATTTAACGGAGAAAGGGGCATCCTGTTCCTTATTAAAGTAGAAATTTTCAAGGGAAAAAATCTATGAGTACACTCTGGCGGGGGGGGGTAGGAAAGGGACATAATGGGGAAAAAAAAATTAGACCTTCAAAACCAAAAATTTTTTTAGCACTTTTCTTTTTTAGACCCAATTTATCCCCCGTCGAAAGCCTTTCTCCATCCAGGGAGAGAAGGGGGAAAGGGCAGTTTTCTTTTTTAGCTATTTGGAGTATATCTTAACCTGTCGTATGCTCTCTCGTCTGTCTGCCCTTCACAAATCCTACGGTTTTATGGATTAAAGATGAAAAAACCATTTTAAACTGGTTGCCAGAATCTTTGAAAAGATTTGATATTGATTAACAGGGGAAAGGGGCATAATTAGAGACCAGGTCGGCCCGGTTTCCTTTTAGGGGTTACTAAATACACAGAGTAATTTTCTGGGGGGGTTCTTTTTTAAAAATAGACGGAAAAGTCCAGATAGAGAGGGGAAGAAGGAATTGAATATTTAAAGTATTCATTGGAAATCCATCGGGGCCTGGGGGTTTGTTACATTTTAAACCTTTATAATTTTCTGGACTTAGGGAAGTGTTGGTTGGTTTTTAATGTTACTAGTTATCAGGGGAAAATGAAGGGGGGGAGGGGGGGTTCCAGAAAGGAGTCAATGCATTTGTATTTACTGAAGGTGTGCGGGGTCTAATTTCAGTTTTTTAGCGTTCGATAATAATTGGAAAAAGCATTTGGAAAATTTTTGGGGATAACACATATTTTGGGGGTTGAGGGGCCAGTGATATTTGGAAAAATTTGTTTTTTCCGGCTTGGACTACCCCTTTAAATCTTCTGGCTAAATTTTGCTGGTTATCCCTTGCAAGTAAAAATTCCAGTTTAAACTATTTAGATGGGGTTTTTATTGTTGCAATGCAGTACACTTAATTGGCTTTTAATTAATGCTAACCTTTCTTTTAATTTTTGGGGGGGGTTTTGCTTAAATTGAGAAACCCGCAGGTTAAAATTACTAGAAAGTTATTTGTCGTTTTTTCCCTTGCGTCTTTTTCCCCTAGTTGCGCGAGATGAAATGCCACGAAAGTACCCTTGTGTGCACACCCAAATGTTTCCACCCAAGGGGGAGTAGGGCATTCTTATCAAAGTAAATCCGTGATGAAGTAGTAATCCAGACAGGGTTTTCTGACTTTATAGAAAAAATTATTGAACGCCATGGTGTATCGGGGGGGGGGGGTAAGGGGGGAAAAAAGATCTCTAAATTTTAAGGAAAATTGGGGCATGGTGGACCAAGTTCTAAAACCTTTTAAGTTGGGACCAATTGGGTGTGCTATTTAGAAGAAAAAAATCAATTCTTTCTGTGAGTTTTTTTTCTGCCGATAGTGAGTAAAGTCTAAGGTGGGAGCCCTTTTTAGATTTTTGCCTAGGCCAGGGGAACACGGTAGGGGGGGGGGGGAAAAAAGTGGCACCTTGCCCAAAGAGAAACCAGAATTATATATGGTGGGAGCCTTGTAGAATTTGCATTGGGCCAGGGTTGGATGTACCATGCATGCAACCTGCACAGCTACACAGGGGTCCTACAGGTAAGCAACCTCATTGTAACCCTAAATTCTTGTAATGTGGCTATTACTTGTTGGACTTTCTGGAGAGTCCTATATAAGGTTTTCTGTAGCTGCCATACTTTCATCAAATTATCAATTGGAAATCAAGGAGCCCCTTTTCTTTTGCCCAGGGGCTATATCTGACCCTAAAGTAGTTACTGTGATGCCACAAGTAAGCTTTTCGTCAGCTGTGACATCACAAAGTAAAATAAAATAAAAAGTAGGGGTCCATTATGATTTTCAAAGGGGCCCCTTGCGTTTTTGTCTGTCTTTTGTTTCCAAGCCCCCAATTTTTTTGTGCCCAAAAAACGGCATAAATGCGCCTGATTTATGAGCCCGCTATATAGCAGGTTATAAATCAGGCACATTCCAGTGCTCAGGCGACATTTCAGGCTCAGGAAAACCACTTTGAAAGTGCTCTACCTGTTCCAGAAGTAATGCACCTAGAAATACCGTAGCCAAACTATAAATATGTAGCTTCGTACGGTTCTAGTGCGCCCCACCTCCCGCACGACCCCGATCCCAGGCGCATTAAAAAGTGCCTTACAGTCACATCTGATCCATTAAACAGCCTTGAACACTTTAATCCTGAAGATATGCTAAAAACCAGCCAGAACCCTGCTTTTCACTGATGAGGGGCAGCACCCCAAACCAACTGTCTGCAGATAGGAGACCCCCCGTGGAAGAGTAACTAGCTTGCCTTTAAATTCATGTTTCTGGTGCCACCTATTGGAAGTGATATTCTCCTTTTAGTTACATCCAGTCCCGCCTTGAAACATGAATTTAAAGGCAAGCCAATTACTCTTCTGTATGGGGAGTCTCCCATGCACACACAATTGTTTTGGGGTGCTGCCCCTAATCAGTGAAAAGCACGGTTCTAACTGGCTTTTATCATATCTCTAGGCTAAAAATGTTCAAGGCTCTTTAGTGTATCGGATGTGACTGTAAAATATGTCACTTCCAATAGGAAGCATCAGAGTTCCTAGCTCTTTTCCCTTGACCTTCCTCAAAATTTAGTCAAATGCCAGTGAGCCCCCTGCTCTGCACTGATGAGGAACAGCCCCAGGAAATCCTAGCTTAGGTCCTAACTCTTTTCCCTAGAGCTAAGGCCCTATACACATCTGATTTTTGGTGCATGTTTATGGTATCTGGTGGGATTCCGCTGAAATTTATCCTTTTGGATATCGCAATTATATATCTTAATACCGCAGCAGGGCTGCATAGGACAAATATAGTCCTAACTGAACTACATGTGTCCTATTTTGTGAATGTATACCTTTTCTGCATTGGATGCAAAAGTGTGGTAGACCATGCTTTTATGCTTAATGCAGAAACCATGTATATTTACTAAAAGGGGGAAACAAAGTCCAATTAGAACTATGTTTGCCCTGTTGAAGTTTATGGCCTCACTGCAATATTAATCAGGATACATTTTTGTAGTATCCCAATGGATGACATGAACTGGAGTCAAAGATGCAAATTGAATGGGGCCTTCCTCTCCTGCATAGAAGGGAGATCTTTTCCCTCATAAAAAAGCTGGGTTCAACGTAACAAAATCCAGCGTGAGAGTGAAGAATCAGTGCTTTCTAGATTTAATACAGCCTGGAAACTATACAGCTCTTTCAAAATAAAAGGGTAGGGAGAGACACAGTACATGTGGACTCAAAAAGGGAAGGGGGGGAGTCTGGGGGGCCCGCATGAACAGTGAAGGGGGGGGGGGGGGTTGCCCCCCAGCGGGGGGGGGGGGGGAAAAAAAAAACGCCGCTGCATTTTTAAATTTTAGAAATGAGAGCAGTTGAAATCAGCCGAAAATAAAGAAGGATACTCCCCTTTAAGCAAAGTAAATCTCTATGCAGTAATAAGGCAAATAATAACAATTTGCACTTCATATGAGGGGAGGTCTATATCGTTTAATATGTTATCATTTTGGCTCCATATTACATAGGCTTACATGCATCTTTTACCCGAGTCTTTTTGCTGGATTTCATAGCTGGTACAGTGTTTTGTGCTTTCCCTGCTCCCTGTGGTGAAGATTTGAAAACCCATATCATTTTCTACAAAACACCATTGCCTCTCTTGAGTGGATTTTACAACATATTCATCATTTTAATGCCTTCCAACGTTGCTCACCAAGGACTCCACTTTTCTTTCTGTTGCAAATATATGGAAACAAGTTAGTGCTGTTGAGATCTCTGCATCCAAGACAAAAAGCTATTGTTCCTGATTTTCATTTTGCATTAACAAAGTCACTGTGCTGTGAGGATTGAAAGACACAGCTCTATAAAAGCCAAGAGGACCTTAACCATTTCCCGACTGGGACGTTAACCCTAGTTCCTAACCAAGCACATTTCCTTTTTGTAGCACATGTGAGTTTTTCTCACAACTGGTAATGTTTTTTGCATTTTTGTTTTGCATACATTATGCTTTATTTTCATGTCATTTTTATGTTATTTTTTTCACCACTAATTTCAGGGGAAAAATAAAAATCTGTTTTTCATCTTTTTTAAAAGGGTTATCTGGGAGTTTAAAGATTTCATAGAACACACTCATAAGACTGCATTTATATGGAAAAGTAAAACACCTTATTCACGAACTTCATATGTGTTTCTTTTCTGTTCTTTTGTTTATTCAGTCTATCAGAGTAGTAGATCCACTTTCTTTGCAGGGTATAAACTCCTGACTCGTGGAGTGTCAAAGAAGTTCTCCCTGTTGTATATTTCCTACAAGTCCCAGACTGCACTGCAATCTAGAACTTCCACCTATAGTTATCACTGCTAAACATTTTACTGACATAAATGTGTAATCCCCCCAGCTTTTTACTTGCTGTCATGATAATAGGACTCATGGGTCACTGTGTAAACTGTTCAGGGCTGCAGTCATCATTTTCAATGACGCATAGCCAAACACAGCCCTCCAGTTCCAAACTGCTGTCCTCTGCTCCCATTATTAAATTCTGCTGCCAGGGACTCAAAGTTGAACCACAGTTCCCCCTCCACTATCGTAATTTCTTCTAACGTAGTTACTTAGTTTTTTAGTAGTGTTAAATACAGGCCTGTTGAAAAAGGGAATTCAGCCAGGTTCGTTCTCTGCTATAAGTCACACCATCTACAGTGGGGAGTGTCCTGAGCAGAGAGCTCCTGACTTTAAAGCAACCCCAATGAGTGCATGACAAAAAAGATTCACTGAGGTCACTGTGAATCACATTTAACGTCAGGTTAGTTTGCAACTCGGATAGCGCAGGATTGGAGGAAGGGTTCTTTGCTGGTTTTGAACAGCAGGACAGGTAACATAATTTTTAGAATTAAGTTTGAAATTACAAAGTTTGATATAATACAGTTACAAATAAAAAAAATAGTCCTCTAAATATATTTACATTTTATTATTAATAAATATTGTTATTATTAATATTATTATTTTTATTATATGTTTTACTTTGTTGCATTGCAATATGTTTTGTACTTGTGTCAATTTTGGATTTGCTGGGGGCTGGGCTTAACATTCCAGGTTTTTTTTTAGTAATATTTATTTTTGTTCTGTTTTTCTTTGTTTTTAAATCAATTATTTGTTTTATACATTGTTGCAACCGAATTGGAATAAATATACTTACGTCTGGGGCGTTTCTTGTATTAGTTGTTTTTTTCTATTTTTGGCTCATTTCCCCTGTAATTTAGGCTTATATATATGAAGGAATACAGTCCCCTACACTGACTGTAGAACTGATCCTGGTGTGTCAAGACCCAGCAGTTCTTGCAGTTACCCAAGCCACAGTGCTTAATTATTCACCGGGGAGGAAAGTAAGATGCTTGAAGGCTTCAGCTTCGAGCGCCACATATATAGCAATCAGGAAGGCAGGGATGATAATAAGCTGTTGTTTCCTTTGGAGACCCCGGTTGTTGAAGACAGCCAACTCTCCCCTCCTTCAGCTGTAGGTACTACAAGGACATTCTAGAACATCTTTCCAGAGTTAATTTCCAACTGCCCAGAGGTCTATATAAGGGTGGACGGCAAGTGGTTAATATACAGAACCACCAGTCAATACAAGTGTCCAGAATAGGGTGTCTAGGGGGAAACCATAAGCTGATTGCAGGGGCCCCCAAGCTGAGCTGTTTCTCTTGGCCCTACCCACTGGTTGGGAGATTTTATTTAGGAGCCTAGCCTACAGTTACTGTAAATGACTGTACATGCCTCCTATACACTGCCTTTTTTATTTTTGCCTCTCTTTCTCTGTTTTTTTGCCTCTTCTGAGGACGTATATGCAGTTAGAAGACAACTCAAGGTCTGCCCAGCTTAGGGGCCCACCTGCGGTTTACCCTATTCCCCTGACCAAGGCTGACAGCAAAGGATACTAACAGAGGCAAAAAGGAGTTTGGCCCACCTCAAACATCATAGCTGAAAGCCACAGTTACGTAAGCACCTTCTATGACTACTCCACTAGGGTTTATTACTTTGCATTCTTCTGCTCAAGAACATTTGTCTCCTCTCCAACCAACAATTTCAACCCATAAATCAATTTGGCTACAGGTCAAAACAAAATGGGACAATTACTTACTCATAAACACTGCAACTTCTTTTTGGGCCATAGTTCACAGCTCATGGCTAGAATAGACTGCACCAGCAACAGGCAGCTCTGGCCTATATGCTATCTGCGGAAAGATTAATACAGGTTGCAGCTAATTTGCCTGTGTGCACCTCACACACAACACACTGCTAGGGGATCAATTAGATGTAAAAACTGCCTTAATCTTAATACTGTTCACACCAGCATGCAGAAAAAGCCACAGTATTATATGCATGGGGAGATGCACAAATGCATAAATACCAATAAGAAAAAACCACTCACTAACCTCAATGCATGAGGGGTGGTAGTTGCTGGTACAAAACAATTGTATATAAATTAAGGCGATACAGACAGGGTGCATAAATCCATATACGTGTGGTGACCTATGCTGGCTTAATTTTGTATCGACTTTTATTTTATATGCAATTGTTAGATACCAGCATCCACCCCCTCTCATGCATTGAGAGTGTGTGAGGGTTGTTTTATTGGGTTTTTTTGCTTTGTGCAATCTCCCCATGCATTTTACTGTGGCTTTTGAGAGTAATGCTGGTGTGAACAGGGTATTAAAAGTAATGTGCATTTTTTTATCATTAATTCTTCCACCTTGCCGTGGGGTGTGAGAGCTTGCTGCACCAGCTCAGATCAGCTGCACCGTCAATTTGTTTCCAGGCAGCATATAGGCAAGAGCATGCCTGCTGCTAATGGGTTCAGTCTATAGTCCAGGCCACTTGAGCAGTGATTTATGGCCTCTCAAAAATTGCAGTGTTTTTTGAGTACATTCTGGAAGGGTCACCTGTATTGTTGGTTACCTACATCCATTTAGTGGATCCTCTGATCTTCAAATTAGGGTGCAAGGTGATTACCTGAGCTCTTTGTAATTTAGGGAGCTTTGTTTGTTGATGATGATTAGTGTTGAGCGATTACGTTGGCCATCGACATCGGTCGATGGTCGATAGTCGACCATCATCGACAAGATAGTCGATAGTAGATTATGAGCGATGACCATTAAAGTCTATGGGAGAGCAACAACACCTTCATTCTTACACCCAAACAGGGCTGGAGAAGCTGGAATTAACATCCACAACAGTCAAATGGATACGAGCTACATCTTAGGTAACACACTTAGGTTATAAAAGCCACAGAAAAAAAAATCACAGACCATTCACTATCCATGTCTTGTACCACAGCATGACCCTTAAACCTGCATCACCCACAAATTAAAAAGTGCCAGAAGGCAGTATGATTTGAACCATCATTTTACTTGAACTGGACATTGAATATCCCTGTCCTGGAACGCAGCATGAGCCCCAAACCTGCATGACCCCCAGATTTAAAAGTGCCGGAAAAAGGAGTCTTTCAACCACCATTTTAGTTGAACTGGACATTGACTATACCTGTCCTGGGCCACAGCATGAGCCCCAAACCTGCATGACCCCCAGATTCAAAAGTGCTGGGAAAAGGAGTCTTTCAACCACCATTTTAGTTTCACTGGACATTGACTATACCTGTCCTGGGCCACAGCATGAGCCCCAAACCTGCATGACCCCCACATTTAAAAAGTGCCGGAAAAAGGAGTCTTTCAACCACCATTTTAGTTGAACTGGACATTGACTATATCTGTCCTGTACCGCAGAATGACCAATAAACCTGTCTGACGCACAGATTAAAAAGTGCCGGGAAAAGGAGTCTTTCAACCACCATTTTAATTGAACTGGACATTGACTATACCTGTCCTGGACCGCAGTATGACCATTAAACCTGTCTGACCCCAATTAAAAAGTGCCGGGAAAAGGAGTCTTTGAACCACCATTTTAGTTGAACTGGACATTAACTATATCTGTCCTGTCCGCAGTATGACCATTAAACCTGTCTGACCCACAGATTAAAAAGTGCCGGAAATAGGAGTCTTTCAACCACCATTTTAGTTTCACTGGACATAAACTGTCCCTGTCCTGGGTAGCGCTTGCCCCTCCGTATGAGTGCGGAACAATTAGGCTTCACTTGGAAATACTGGTGGTTAACGCTCCTGTTCCAACCAGGTGCGCTTTTTCTTGGCATTCTTTTTCTCATTTTACTCAATGTGCTGGAGGAAATTGTCTCTGTACTTTGTTCTCTGTCCGTGCTCCATACTCACATGTCCTCTGAATAAACCTACATCTGGTCAAGTTTTTCCTGTACCTCTCCCTTGTACAATTCAGAGGAATTTTTTTTACCAGCTATTTTGTACATGCAAGTTTTTTAGTAGTTTTATTCTAGAAAACACATTTTTAAAATAGGATGGAATCCCACCATGTCTTTGTTTTCTCTTTTTTAATTGTATAAATGGGTTGTCTCAATACAGGGATTGATAGCTATGTTAAAGATCTTGCAAACCCTGCACTCCAAAGTTGATGTACTGGAACAGGAGCAGAACCAGACCTCCTCCACCCTTGCTGCAATCTCGGAAGAAGTTACCCACCACTCTACACAATTATTCTCCCTGCAGCAACACCTTGACGACATCGAAAACCGCAGCAGACGCAACAATCTGCGCCTAAGGGGTCTCCCAGAATCCATCCACAACAACGATTTGTTTTCTGTCGTCACTGCGATATTCAATGATCTGCTGGGTCGTCCACCCACAGCCCACATTGAACTTGACAGGGTACACAGGGCTCTGAGGCCACCGAACCCTGACGACCCTAAGCCGCGCGATGTCATTTGTCGGGTCCATTTTTATGCAATGAAGGAGGATATCTTATTCGAGGCCAGACGCCGTCAGTCACTGTCTTATCATGGTGCTTCTATCAGGATTTTGCAGGACTTATCGAGACTCACCCTAGCCCAACGAGCATCCCTTAAACCTCTGCTGGACATTCTGCGTGAGAAAAATATCCCATTCTATTGGGGGTATCCCTTCTCCCTGCGTATCCGGGTAGACAAGCAAATCCTTACAATTCGTTCGGCCACGGATATCCCGCCAGTGCTACAGGCCTTGGGCGTCAAGGACTTATCTTTCCCGGACTGGCCCACTCTGTCATCTCTTGAAGCCGGACCCATACGGATAACAAGAAGACTTCACTTGATATCTGTTCCTCCCGCTCCACCGTGCCCAGGGATCAGCGGGAAGGGCAACAACAGCGTGGAGACTTCGCTAGCCGGAGGCGGGGCAGCCCCCCCCTCTGGGAACCCGCCTTAGTTATTGAGTGCTGAACCAGGATCACATACTGTGGTTCCTTGATAGCCCTAAGTTGATCGGGACTTTACCTCACGGAGGATAACTCCTCCTTGCCAGGTTTGCAGGCTACTCTGGCATTAGTTCATGGTCTATTAAGGTTACCATACACGGTTGTGTAGTTGTCAGGTGTTGGCCCTCTTCTTTCCCCTATCATGATTACACGTTAGCCGGTTGCCATTGTTTATCTTTCTACTACTATCAAGCATCCACCAGGGTAGTGAGGATCGCCCTTTACGCATTTGTGTACTACCACTTTCCCCCAGTAGGTGGAACTCCTGCTTTCCATATTGTACGATTAGCAGGGCCCTAGTTCTTTGCAGTTAGTTGCTTTCTTAGGTAAAAGCGCAGGGCTTGACCTCTGCTTTTGGGTTTTTCTGTGTGTGTTAAGTGTTTGTTGGGCGTGATTGGGTGAGTCGTCCTCCCCTGTTCTCCTTTGTGGTGTGTGTTTTTTTTTTTTTTGTTCTCTCCTTCTCCCCTCCCTCTCTTTCCTCCTTCTCCTTTTGTTTCTTGCTTCTCCCCTCCTATACTGGTAGGTACCGGTTGGGTGGCAGCTCAAGCCCGATTCAGTACAACCTCAGGTTTTGCCACCGGTGTCCTCGATGGACCTGCGCATTGCCTCCTTCAATGCGAAGGGGTTGAATACCCCGGAAAAGAGGGCGCAGGTGCTTCATCACTTTCATCGAGCCAAGGTCCAAGTGGTCTGTTTCCAGGAGACTCATTTTAAGGTAGGACATGCCCCTGCTATTAAAAGCAAATACTATACTTCTTGGCATTTTGCGAATTGTCTGGAGTCCAGGTCCAGGGGAGTGGCCATAGCAGTCCATCGCTCCTTGGCCCATCAGGTTATCAGTTGCACGGCTGATCCAGAGGCGCGATATCTTATTCTGGTCCTTTCCGTTAGCGGGCAGGTTTTCACCATTGTCAATGTCTACGCTCCAAATATGGGCCAAGTGGGGTTCCTTGAGACACTTGTGGATATTTCCCTCCCCCTAGTGCAAGGGACAGTGCTGCTCTGTGGGGATCTGAACATCACCCTAGACCCCACTTTGGACAACTCCTCCGGGAAATCCTCCCTGTCCTATTCTGCTATTAAGAGGGTGAAAAGGGCTTTCTCGTTGCTCCAGCTTTGTGACGCTTGGAGGGTGTTGCATCCAACCGACAGGGACTATACTTTTTTCTCCCCCCCACATGGCTCTTATAGCCGCTTGGATTATATTATGATCCAACACTCGGCTTTGCCCCTGTTAGTGTCCACTTCTATAGGTAGTATCCTATGGTCTGACCATGCGCCAGTAATTTGCTCCGTTCAGCTTCCGGCACTGCGAGAAAAAATTTGGTGTTGGAGGCTGAACGAATCACTTTTATTGGACGCCCCTTGCGTTGCGGATATTGAAAGGGCCATTTCCCAGTTTGCATTCCACCACGCACAGGACCCTACTCCAGCAGTCACTCAATGGGAGGCGCTTAAATGCGTGTTGAGGGGGGTCCTGATTAAACATGGCTCCAGGCTCAAGAGGGAAAAAGCAGCCAAACTACAGAAAGCTCTCGCTAAAATGTCTGCTCTAGAAGTGGTGCATAAACAGGCTCTTTCCCCCACAGTCCTTAGGGAACTACAGGAGGCACGTCTGGAAGTGAGGCGCCTCTTGGAGGTGTCCTGGGGTCGGCTAGTTCAAATTTGCCGAGGTAAATTTTATGAGTACGGCAATAAAAGCGGTCGGATGCTGGCAAGGGCAGTGCGCACCCAGATCGCACAGTCCTTTGTCCCTTCGATCAAAACGGCGGCACACTCGGTGGTCCATCATACGGAGGACATTGCGCTCGCTTTCCACGATTTCTTTTCTAATATTTACAATTTGCCCCCTCCTTCTCATCCACTCCAACCGGGGGTTTTTCCACATCCCTCCCTATTGTCCAAAGTTTCTACCGAGGTCGCGGAAAAGCTGGAGGAACCGTTTTCATTACTAGAATTGAAAGCGGTTATCAGAGACCTCCCGGGTGGTAAGAGTCCAGGGTCGGATGGCTTCACAGTCATTTTCTTTAAAACTTTATTGGAGCAAATCTGCCCTCTACTCTTAGAGGCCTTTAATTCTGTCTCGGCAGAAACTCCCTTCCCCTCTCAGGCTATGCTAGCGCATATTGCGGTTATCCCCAAACCCGGGAAGGATCCCCAGTCCTGTGGCAGCTACCGCCCCATCTCTTTTTCTAAATGTTGACATCAAAATCTATGCTAAGATGATCGCAAATAGACTTAATCCGCTCCTGAACGCCACTGTTCATCCGGATCAGGTGGGCTTTGTTCCGGGCAGAGAGGCGCGCGATAACACGCTCAAGACCCTTGATATCATCCATTATGCTCGTACATGTAAAATACCTCTCATGGTCTTGTCCCTGGATGCAGAGAAGGCGTTTGACCGTATTTCATGGCCTTCTCTTCATCAGACGCTAGCACATATTGGCTTGGGACCTGCCTTTCTCTCTAAAATCGCAGCTCTGTATCGCGCGCCCTCTGCCCACATCAAGGTCAGTGGCACATTGTCTGCTTCCCTGCCGATCTCGAATGGAACAAGGCAGGGCTGCCCCCTGTCCCCCTTGTTGTATGTTTTGGTAATGGAGACCATCAGAGCCAACCCTGATATCTCGGGGATTACTTTTGGGGAAAAAGGGAGTATAAGTGTGCTGCTTTTGCGACGCCCTTTTTAGTCTATATATCTAATCCTCATATTTCCCTTCCCATCCCTGATGCTGAAAATCAGAAGCTTCGGTAGCTGGTCCAATTTTAAAATTAATTTCTCCAAAACAGAGGCACTGGGTGTCGGTATCAGTCCACAGGATAGGGCTTCTCTTCGATCCAACTTCCCTTTCGAGTGGCCCAGCTCGGGCATTTCTTATCTGGGGGTACACCTCTTGGATGATCTCTCTAAGCTCTTTGCCGATAATTTCATTCCTCTCCTCGCCAAAATTAAAAAAGACCTGGACAGTTGGAACAAGAAGGAACTATCGTGGTTCGGCAGAATAAACCTGCTCAAGATGTCGATTCTTCCAAAATTTCTATACTTGTTTCAAACGCTCCCCATAATTATCCCCGCCACATTCTGGAAGAAAGTACGACGCTGTTTCAGCTCTTTCGTTTGGTCTGCGAACAGCATACGATACACTGATCAGGCCCAAGGACGCTGGGGGTATGGGTCTGCCGGATTGCAGACTTTATTACCTGGCGGCGGCTACTCACGCCTTTCCCGGCATCGGTCTCTAATAGAGACAACAAATTATGGGGGGAACTGGCAGAGGACCTTAGTGCCTCGGCGGTGGCGGTTCTTCCTGGATCTGGACTCCGGCTCTCCAGGAGGATTTTACATCCCCTTTTTGTATACGGCACACATTGGCTCACTATATTCCCCATAGGCACTCCTACAACCCCATAGGGCCGTGCTGGCCCCTGTGTGCCAGTTACGGACAACCTGATTTTTTTCCTGGTGCTTCATCCAAAAGGTTTCTTGGTGGTACAAAACGAACCCCTTTGCGTTTTTGCTCGATTACATCTGAGGGGAAATTGTAGCCGCTGGATGCGATTCTTGAGGGGAGGGAGTTCTCGGGCACTACGTCTTTTCAATACCTACAACTTTCCCACTTTTTCAGCAAAATAAGGTCGAAAATTTGTGGTGGCCAGACTCTTACGCCCTTTGAGAAGGTGGTGGGTTTCCTCTTCGAGCTCCAGACACTCTCTGTCCTTCTTGTATAAGTTGATGCTCTCTACCCACTCTGAACAGCTCCCCTTATATTGCCGGCGCTGGGAGAGAGAACTAGGCCTCTCCTTCACTGCTGACCAATGGGAGCGCTGCTTTCAGCTTACCCCCAGGGCAATGATTGCCCCCAAGCATCAGGAGACTTGCTTTTAAATATTATCACGCTGGGACAAGAGTTCCCTCTGTTCTGCACAAAATGTTCCCTGCGACCCCGGATGTTTGCTGGAGGTGTGGGGAAGGATAAGGGGACTCTGTCCCACGTCTGGTGGGGTTGTTCTCACCTTAGAGGCTTTTGGACTTCGGTGCTGGAGGTGATCAGTGAGGCAACTGGTGTCTCGATCCCGGACTCTCCGGCAGCACTTTTGCTCTTTATGTTTCCCATGCCCGCTAGCAAATTTAAAAAATCCCTCCTGAAAAAACCCGCTGCAGGCCCCTAAATCGGTGATCCCCGCAGTTGGAAACAGACCTCCCCTCCGTCTTTGGAGGAATGGTTCGCAGAAATCATTTTGTGCAGGAATGGAGGAATTAATGGTTCGCACACCTGAACAGGCTCACCGCTTCACTAAAACCTGGTTTTCCCGTGGGGGGCCTTTAAGAGTTCCCCCTTGTTCCTCTCTAAACACTTCCTAGATACCTTTGCCTACCAGTCCTATACACTGTATGTGTGTTGGGTGTCCTGTCTGCCAGCCGCACACGTAGTCTAGGCGTTAAGTGGCGGGTTTGTCAGGCAGGTGTACGGATGATACACTGTGTGAGCTGCTCCGGGCTCTGCCTCCCCTGGAGTAGTTCTTAATTCCCATTTCCGTCTATTACTCATCCATAATGACGTTTCATCGTCATTAACATTTTCTTGGACTGATTGTCTCATATTATATTGCTGCTGACCTTTGCATTGTTTATTATTCCACTGTCTCTGGCTTTTCTTATGTCCAATTTTGGATTTGTATTCCTTTATACCTGTTTGACGTCTGTTCAATAAAGCCTTTCCTTGATTAAAAAAAAAAAAAAAAAAAAAAAAATCTGCAAAACAAGTATTTTGCAATATGTGTCCATTAACAGTGTCCTATATTCCGTTTTTTTTGACGCACATCACCCTTGAGCCTCTTGACAATTGTAAAACAAATGTCTGTTAGAACCACATTTTTTACAATAGGACCTGTGTTGCTGCTTT
The DNA here is from genome assembly GCA_025379985.1 of Phyllomedusa bahiana. Classification (NCBI taxonomy): domain Eukaryota; kingdom Metazoa; phylum Chordata; class Amphibia; order Anura; family Hylidae; genus Phyllomedusa; species Phyllomedusa bahiana. The sequence goes on from JAODAL010018793.1 coordinate 33,056, forward strand.
CACAGCAAATGCCCAAAAATTCAAACATGACAATTGTGCTGGATGCAGTTGCAAGGTTGCAGTTTTGGGAAAGGGCAGATTGGTGATGTGTTCGTTATGAATTCAAGGGCCTGACCACGATGACACCTGACGGTCCTGAACTGACTCGCTGGCATGTTGTTGTTGCCGCACTGGAAGAGCACCTTCTCTCGTACCTTTACTCCATGTGCTACCCCTCTTTGCTCGCTTACCACCTGAATTTCGCTCCATGTTCAGAAAAAATAAAAAATTGAGAAGGTATGAATAGTTTTGGAAAGTCTCTTATAAAAGACGGAAATCACAGCTATTTTCAAAACCCTCTAATCAAAACAAATTGCAGGATTCAATTTAACTGCAGGTGTCTATCAACCCAAAACTGGACTGGCAAAAGTGCAAAAAAAACGTTTGTTAGTATTCGTATATACAAGATATTTTTGGCACCTTTACAATTTTACCTGTGTGACTATAAAATTGCTGGATTCAAATTTAAGTTCCGGTGGATATATCAACAAAGGTGATGGGCAAATTGAAAAATGAACACCTATCTGAAATATTACTGATAATAAAAGTGGAGTTTTGCACCTAACAAAGAGACCTGCAGTTAAATTAGAAAAGATGTGTATCCTAATATAAGTTCAGGTGCCCAATATCCAGGAAATATTTCAATAGAAAACTGTTAATAATAAAGCTATTGCAGTGCAATGTCTACACTAAGTCTTGGGTGAACTTTTATCCAGTATTCTTTATAGAGCTTGTCTGTGTTCACCTGCGGGTCCTCCCCCCCCCCTCCCCCCCGCTACCCCTCGTGACTTCACAGCGGTAGATGCTCCTTTAAAAGTCTCTAACTAACTACATAAAATCTTCCAATCTCTAATCTAACTAAATTGTAAGGAACACAGCTAATAGTAGAGGTTTCTCTGTGAAGAAATAAAAATAATTTCGCTGAACTGTTTGGACACACGCCAGAGCGAAAGTCCTACTGCTATGAGACGCTGAGAGACCCCTGAGGCCCGAAAAGGAAGGCTGTTCTATGTAAAACGAGGTCATGTGATTTTTCCAGCCAATCGCAACCATACACATCCCAGTCATGACGTCGCAACACCAAACTCACCCCGCTCTATTCTGTAATCTGATTTGCTGGCCGCCAAAATTACAGGAAGTGCCGAAAAAGGCGCAATCTTAATAGATGATGCACAGATTTTAACCTAAATTATCGCATGATCTAAAAATTTCGATCAACATAAAAACTTTGCCGATTTCAACTTTGTCGATAATAATCGCTCAACACTTATGATGATAGCTTATTCAGATCTATTAAGTCTCCTTCTAGTTCAATGCCCTTTACTGTTTAAAGTTTGTGCAGTTGGAATTATGGGGCCACAGGTACTAAGTAATGGCCTGGTGGGTTGGAGGGACAGCTTTTAAAAAAAATCACTCACGAGGCCTCAGAGCTCATGTAAGGGATTGGGCATAAAATTCATGCAATGCATTGCCTTATCACAGATACAACTGTGATCACTGAACAGCCCTTCACACCTCTATGTGTGTATCCCTCTTTCATATAGAGATTAAAGCAGAGGAGGAAGAAGAGGATGGACATGACATGAAGAGCTCTTAAGCCATTGAATATCAAGTATTAACCACTAGACCAGGGGTGTCAAATGGCATTGTGGTTGACCTCAAAGGGCTACTGAATGACTCTTACGGAATGGTCATGGTACCTGGGTAAAGCTCTTAGACCTGTGGCACTGCATGTTAGTTACTGGATGGAGCAGTGTGAAGATGGTGCCCACCACCTATGCTGGCAATGTCGCCTCTGCCAAGCATTGACTGCATCCTCCTGTGAAAGTGTGAAATGGTCCTTCTGTATCTAAACCTTGTTTATCCCTGGTCTCTGAGTCTAATCTCTTGTGAGCAACATAAAATGACCTGAGGGGCCGGATTCAGCCTTGAGCTTGACATTAGAGTCCTAGATTATTAAGCAAATAGGAATGAACCTCTTCCTACTCTAGACTACCAGTAAACAGGAACTACTGTGAACATTAGGCTGGTGTTCCCCAAAAAAAAGAAAAATGTTTGGTGGTCTGTCGGGAGATGAATATAAATAGAAGAAAAATAAGTTACCTTTTAAATTCTCTCGCCTCGGCAGTCTCGTTGATCCCGGTCGATGACGTCACTTTAATGTTCATCTGATCCTGGAGCCATTCATAGGCCACAGTGGTCTCTTGCTGAATATACTACATTTGACCGTCTTGGCTTGTGATGAGCTGGAAGGTCACGTAAAGACTGAACGGTGAAATCATCTGCTGGCATGGCTGCAGAGAGGGTTTATTTCATTCATTTAGATAGTACCGTTATATTCTACAGTGCTGTACGGAGATTGGCATTACTCACATTGCTTCCTGTCTCCATTGGGGTTCACAGTCTAAACTTCATTTTAACCTATCTGTATTTTTTCAGATTGTGTCAGAGTACCCGGAGGAAACTTACACAAACATGAGGAGAACTACTAAGCTACCATGCTGCCTGCACAATGCTAACCACTGACCCAGCCTCCTGCACTGTGCTAACTACTAGGAAACCATGTCGCATTGTGCTAACCACTGAGCCCCCATGCAGCACTGCGCTAACTAATAAAACACCATGCTGCACTGTGCTAACCACTGCGTTATTGTCCTGCACTATGCTAACTACTAAGCCACCATGCTGAACTGTGCTAACCACTGAGCGCCCATGCGGCACTGTACTAACTACTGGAACACCATGCTGCACTGTGCTAACTACTAAGCCACCATGCTGCACTGTGCTAACCACTGAGCGCCCATGCGGCACTGTACTAACTACTGAAACACCATGCAGCATTGTACTAACTACTAGGACACCATGCTGCACTGTGCTAACCACTGAGCGCCCATGCGTCACTGTACTAACTACTGAAACACCATGCTGCACTGTGCTAACTACTAGGACACCATGCTGCACTGTGCTAACCACTGAGCCACCATACTACACTGGGATATCTACTGATATCTACTAATACTATACTGCACTGCACTACTGAGCCACTCTGCTTGCATTATGCTAACACTGAGCCACAATAATGCACTGTGATAACCACTGGGCCACCATGCTACACTGTGCTAACCCCTGAGCCACTGTGCTGTATTATGCTAACCACTGAGCCATGATGCTGCACTGTGCTAGCCACTGAGCCATCATGCTGCTTACATGATGCATTTTTCTCTTTTTAATCATCCTCTGAGAGACTGATGAGCTATTATTATTTTTGTACCGCTATGTCATAAAGATCAATGCAATGCTGAAAAATCACAGTAGAGTATGATACATAGCAAGCTCTGGGCGCTCTTTTACAATACACAGCACAGTGTGCATAAGGTACATATTAGCCGGGAAGGATTGTACAAGCTCAGGAATAATTGATACAGAAAGAGGAATGTTCCTGTGTTCTCTGCTTCATCCAGGAGTTTTGGAAGTAACTTTGCCATAATGTATGACTTGAAACATGTTAGAAGAGAAAAAAAGTAAAACAATAAAATCAAATGCAAAAATGTGATCAAAGGCAGATCATACTTTAGCAATTTATTATTGCAGATCTTCTTGCATAATCTTTCACTGTCATTTCTTTTTTTGTCCTGGAGAGATAAACAACAAATGAATCTATTCAAAGAGCCGCAGCTGTTGGTGGAATTAGCTGGAAATGAGTTTCCTATTCAGGCAGCGACAGTCTGTGATTGATATACTGTACACCTTGTTTTATCACCATATTCCAACATATTTAAAGGGACAGGACATAGAAACGTGAAGAATATGTTAAATCTGTCAGTTAAAAAGATTTTCATCCCAAGCAGGGTTGCTGGATGGGGGAGCTGTGCGGTTTGCACAGGTTCGACTGAATTTGGGGAAAACATTGGGTTGATTATTGGGACCCACCAATTGTTTCTTCAGGCCCAGTAGTGGAGTTGATTTTTGGAGCCCACTAATGGAGTTGATTCTTGGAGCCCACTAGTGGAGATGATTCTTGGAGCCCACTAGTGGAGATGATTCTTGGAGCCCACTAGTGGAGATGATTCTTGGAGCCCACTAGTGGAGATGATTTCACCAGTGAAATTTATTTTTGGGGCCTACCAGTGGAGTTGATTCTCAGGGCCCACCAGTGGAGTTGATTCTCAGGGCCCACCAGTGGAATTGGCCTTGGGGCCCACCAAAGTAGTTGAGTTTCAGGGCCCACCAGTGAAGTTGGTCTTGGAGTTGGCCTACAGCCAGGAAGTCTTAACAGTAGTAGGGGCCCAGGCTCGAACTGACCCACAATGGAATTGAGGAATTCCTGGGCTTGATGGACCACTAGACCTTGTGGACCCCTGGGTATGACAGGGTGGGGGCTGCTGTTTAGGCCCGGGGTAAAGCAGTGCACTGGGACCTGCCCAAGCACATGACAACACACCAGGCCAAACATCTAACCACAATCAAGCCCAGCTTATCAACACCACACTAGTGTCTGATTTTAACCAGAACATAGTATAGCCAGACCCTCATTCCCTGAAAAGTATAAAGGTCTGGAAAGGCACCAAGACAAGTGAGATTGTTTGTTTAAAGTAGGTCTTCATCTGAACAGAGATTGGTGGATGGACCCTCTAAGTTTTTATCAAAATGTGTGTTGTCTCAATTGTTCATATCTACTAAATATAGAAGAAATGCATTGTGAAATAATTGATATATTCAGTTTTTATCTGTGTCTTGGCATCTGCAGAAAGCTGCTGATTCAGTCCTTTGTGTTTGTAAAACATTGGAGTTACCAAGGTCTATAAAGATGTATTTATGTAAAGTAATATGTGTAATATAAATAAATGCAATTATCTATAAAACAACGTATGAGATCTAAAAAATTACATAGTTACATATCGGTAGTTAGTACAGCTGAATAAAGACATGCCCATCAAGTTCAATCAAGGATGGGGAAAAATGTGGGTTAAGCGAGGTGGATAGGAAGCTTTTTTAACTTAGTTTTCCTACTGATGAAGGTTTTAGAATCCATAAGGCAAGAACCAATGTGTTCTAAGGAAGATTTCATTCCTGAGCCAGAGTCACCATCAGATTGGATACAGATATGTTATACAGCTACAAGTATTAAGTTAATTTAGTAGTTAGTGGTTATCTAAGTCTTTTATGAAGCCTTCAACTATTCCTGCTGTGTCCAGCTACTTAGGAAGCTATTCCACAGATTTATAGTTCTCATTGGTGAAGAAGGCTATTCTCCTCTGGAGTTAGATTTTTTTTTCTCAGATGGAGGGAGCACCCACTTTGTCTTTTGAGAGGTTTTTACATGAAATAGCTTTTCCCCATACTTTTAAAGGAGCCGTTTATATCCTTCTATAAATTAATCATGTCTCCCTGAAGTCGTCTTTTCGCAAGACTAAATACGTTTAATTCTTTTAACCTCTACTCATAACTAAGCTGCTGCATTCCCCTTATAAGTTTGGTTGCTCATCTTTGCACTCTCTCTAGTTCCATTACATCCTTTCTATAAACTAGAGCCCAGAACTGAACAGCATATTCCAAGTGAGCCGACACCAATGCTTTATACAGCAGTAATATTACATCCCTATCCTGCAAGTCCATGCCTCTTGGCAATATCCTACTTGCCTTTGAGACGTCTTGATTGACACAATGGTTATACAGTTACAAAATAACTATACACAGAGCAAATATTATTACCATATCTGCAAACACCTGGGGCCCCTGGGCAACTGCCTAGTTTGTCCAGTGGATAAGACAGCCCTGCCTATTGCTACTATACATGACTGCACCTAATTCTCGTGCTCTGTCTCTTAATTTCTGCCTCTCCTTCTCTGCATTCCTCCCAGAAAACCAGCCTCAGGCTTATTATTTTCAGTGGCCCACTATGCTCAGAGGACCACCAGGGTTTCTCCCTTCTCCACTGTGGGTCAGTCCAAACTGTACAGAAAGAAGCACTTCTGCCACCTGCATGTGGGGGCAGAGGATTATAACTCTACCCGAGCAATGGAGAAAATGGGTCAAGAGGCTTCCTTGCCTAGCAATACCTCATACTCTTAAGTGGTGGTCACTAGTGTTGAGCGATTATTATCGACAAAGTTGAAATGGGCACGGTTTTTATGTTGATCAGATTTTTTAGATCACGCGATAATTTAGGTTAAAATCTGTGCATCATCTATTAATACCGCGCCATTTTCAGCGCTTCCTGTCATTTTTGCGGCCAGCAAATCAGCTTACAGAATAGAGCAGGGTGAGCTGTGTGTGCGACGTCATGACTGGGATGTGTATGGTTGTGATTGGCTGGAAAAATCACATGACCTCGTTTTACATAGAACAGCCCTTCCTGTTCTGCCTCAGTGTGTGTCAGCGTCTTACAGGAGTAGGAATGTGCGCTCTGCCTCTGTCCAAACAGCTCAGCAAACAGCCGCGAAATTCTTCTATTTGTTCACAGGACAGCTATATTTTTACTGTGAACTTTAGAACTAGGTAGATTAGAGATTTCAATTTTAGGTAATTTGGCTTAGAATTTTAAAGGAGCAGTACCCTGAAAGTCACGGGGGACGGGGGTGGGCTGGGCAACACAGACAAGTTTTTAAAGGATGGGATATAGTGCAGCCGAGACTTAGTTTTTGACTTTCATGCAATGGGTTTTTTTTAACATTTTCTGTTTTAAATATACTTGTATGTTGGCACCCTGAACTTATATTAGGGTCAGATCTTTTCTAGTAAAGCGGTCTATTTTTATGCAAAACTTTTCCCCTTTTTTTATCCTTACATTTTAATAGGTTTTTTTTCACTTTTTCCCCGCCAGCTTTGTTGAAAAGGGGACCTTCCTTTAAAATTTTAATACAGCAATTTTTCGTCACCGCAGGGGTATTTTTTGGTGTTTTTTTTTAAAAAAAATTTTTTTTTTTCCCCGTTTTTTTTAAAATCCCGAATACAAATTTTTTCCCCCGATTTTTTTTGTCGTTTTTTTTCCCCACTTTTTTTTTGGGCAGTCCAGCTTTGTTGATAGAGGGACCTTTCACTTAAATTTGAAAAACAGCAATTTTTTTTTTGATTTAGGGATTTTTAGAAAAGCTGTGATTTGCCGCTTTTTAAAAAGAGACTTTTCCAAAACTCTTCCTACCCTTTTCCCAAAATTTTTTTTTTTCTGACTGGAGCAAAATTAGGGGGAAACGAGCAAAGAGGGGGGATCATGGATAAGGACAGAAAGGTGCTCCTTCCCGGTGGGAAAACACCATGCCAGCGATCGCAATGCAGACGTCAGGCTGTCATCGCTGGGCAGGGCCTTGTGAATCTCAAAACGAAAGCGTCGCCAATCTGTTCTTCGTGGTTAATGAAAACCTCATCAACCTCTTACCTCCTCCCCCCCCGACGGCCACAAAGTTGTCATCACCATACCCCTACAACATGAAGAAGGCAGCCCAAATGTCACCTCTTGTACCCACCACTTTTTATCATCCTTTTTCTGAAGACCTCTTTGATACAAAATGCGGGGGGTTAAAAAGCATTTAAAAGATCAAGAGGGCCCAAAAGGGGATTTTTTTCTGCTCTACCCAGTTTCTGTGCCATCAGAGGAGGAGAAGGAACCGGTCAATTGGCAAAAATCCCCCGGGGGGTCGCAACCCTTGCAGTGCCTCTTGCTTTTAGCCCGCAGCTTCTGGTTGCCAGAATGTCAGGACACGAAGTCACCTGTATTGATGGTAAGATGATGACAACAATTGCGGATCAACGTGGTCTTTTTTTCCGCAGAATTAGCTTGCGAGAGCGTCATCACTGGACGAGAGGAAGACGATGGGGTAGTGTCAATATGGGTACCCCTCCAAAAAGGGCGAGGGCGTTCTGCAGAAGACCGCCGATAAGATACCAGCTAGCCACGGTCCAGCGGAAACCCCGCTCCTTGGCTTATCGCCGTCAAAAAGGTCCAGGACCTCTCAAAGCCTGGGCCTTCTTTGAGCAAGCATCCCTGATTCAAACCCAGCGATGTCCATAGCCCGCCTTTGCCGTAAACGCTAAGTAAGGCAAAATCTTAGGTGTTTAACCCACCACCACTGTCAGTCACATGCAGCGAATGCATGAGTTTATAATGGAGGCAACACTTGGCCAAAAAAGGCCAGACCGACGTTGGCCTCCAACCACTGTCACAAAACCCTCTGTCTCCGCCCCTCCTCCTCCCGCCACCGACCAGCGTTCCTCACTGCCCATGTCTCTCAGAGTCATGATCAGGGATCAGCCCTCCGCTTCAGCCTCCCCGTTGCCCGAGTACCACCAGCACCACCAAGAGCACCCATCCTACCCCGTTCTCCTCCGCCATTTTGACGACCTGCACGCTGTACAGCGGCCAGTCTAGCAGCCAGCCTTCTGTCCTTCCAGGTTTGGGAGCAAAGATACACTTTAACCCAACCATCCCAAAGCAAAAGCCTGAATGTCGGCATTGCCAGGCTTTTTGACCTTGGAATTGTTAGCCTTTCCGTCTGCTGGACACAGATGGGGAATTCTGCCACATCATGCCCTTGCCTGCCCCCAATCCAGATGCCGACAGGCATTCTTTGCCGGAAATGCCCGTCCCCTGCCCTGGCCAGCCACGTGTCAATCTAAAATTTCAAGTCCATCTCACCAACGCCAACATGGACAGTAAGCACGGCCAAGGCCACTATATCTCTGTGACAGCTCACTGGGTGTAGCTGGGTGGATGTCTCTGGGGTGACGTTGGGCTCTCAGGCTCGGCGCACGCTCATTCAAATCCGCAGGGATGGTGCAGGGCTCTTCCCCCCCAAGGTCCTCGGTGGCTCATGGGCCCCAGAAAAACCAGCCATGTTGAAATGAATCTGTCTTGGAGACCGTCCACACACACGGTCCAGGAGCTGTGGATGGCTCTCCGCAATGAACCGAGCCTGGCCTGGGGTGACAAGAACCTCTGTGGCCAGGCAAGGTGGTGTGCATAGATGCGAAATCAGCTGGCCGCCCTAAGATCGGTAGGCAAGGAGCACATCCCTTGCCTGGCACATGTCATGGGACCTCCGTCGATCCAGAAATTTCTAAAGCACTACCCTGTCTGGACTGCCCTGCTGAAGAAGGCTCGAGGTCTGAGTTCGCACCTTCCGCCGTTCGCACCCTGCTTTCATCCCACCTGGCGCTTTGCAGGCGCAGCATTCGGCCTCCCCGTCAACCGTCCTCATGTTACGTGGCAGACAACGCGGAATTCCACCCACTCACATGCTCCAGCGATTGTGGGAGCAGCGCAATGCCATTACCAGTATGAAGTGACACATGGCCTGACAAGCCGGTGCGGACCTCGGGTGTTGGCCACCGAGAGTGGAGGCAGGTGAAAGAGCACAGCACCATCCTTTGCCAGTTTTGACAGAACCACCAAAATGGTCAGTGCGAACGATGCCCTTGTCAGCAATGAGCATAGGTGTGATCTTAGTTCTGGAACGATCGTTTGGACACTCTTGAAACATGAGGTCACCGCCCGCGACGGAGGAGGAGAACGGACACAGATGCCGGACATGAGCCTTTACTCCTCTGTCGAATCACAAGGCCCGACAGTTTTTCTCAATTTTATCGGGTCTTCCATTGGCAGTGGATCGGGGTCCAAGGCTAGTGCAAGGCGGCGCCTCAGCCTCTCAGGTGCATCATCCTGAGGCAAGTCAGGGGCTGTGTTTAAGCTGTCCGGATGAAGCGGAGGAGGAGGAGGAGGTATTCCTAACAACCGACGTTACCGACGTCCCTGCCTTGAAAGAGGTTTGGCGGTCGTGTGCGAATTTGAGGCGGAGGAGGAAGATGAGGAAGATCAGTTTGCTAGTGCCCCTCGACCCAGAGGCAGGGAAATCAAGGCTCCATCTCCTCACATGAGTGATTGGAATGCTCCATTGCCGCCAACATGATCCTCGCATAAGGCCACACAAGAACAACAGTTACTGGGTAGCCACTCTCCTGGATCCCCGGTACAAAACACAAACTCAGCACTTTCCTCCACCCACCCAAATAGAGAGTAAAATGCATGGAAATGGAGACCTTGCTGATTGATCAACTGGAGACTCTGTTGCGTCTGCTTCAACGTTTCTCAAATGTCACGGTGAACACAACTCATGCGACGTGACAGCAGTAGAGTGCCAAGTAGGCCGTAGTGTCAGCAGCATCAGGCAAGGTAGCAGAAGCCTAAAGGGTGACCTCTGGCAAACCTTTGTTTTACCACCTCACCAACGCATGCAATTGCAGGGCACACATCCAACACACCAGAGACCAGCTTAAGAATCATGTGCACGACGTATCTGCGTCTCAACACCGATGTTTTTGTCTGTGTTCCGGATCCATAACTTCTGGCTATCCAAAATGGACGATTGGCCCGAGCTCGCTCGCCACGCCATAGAGGTGTTGTCCTGCCCAGCAGCCAGCCTCATATCTGAGCGGACATTCAGCACAACTGGAGGAGTTTCATTACAGACAAACCATCCGGCTTTCCACAGATAATGTGGAATCGTTTGACTTTCATCAAGAATGAATCAGGCATGGATCTTGATGATGTTGTGGCCCCAATTGCCAGGGTCACCGATTAGATGCCGTCTACTGCACATTCCTCTTTCAACAGAAGTGGTCCTCTTGAAAAATGTTTTTTTAAAATGATCATTTCTTACTGCAATTTTTATTCTCAGTTCCCAACAGTTCATTTTGCTGGTTTTGCGGTGTGGAGACCTGTAAAAGACAGCAGGTTCATGACAACACCGATTCCATGTACTCACTTTATCGTTAGAAATTTTGCGCATTGTCAATGTATTGAGGCATGTTTTGCCTGTGAGATTAACAGCTATAATTATGTCCTTTGGAAACAGAAATATGGTTCTAAGTGGCATTTCTTCCATCACAATTTTTAATCTCGTGGCTGAGTAAGTCATATTTATAATTTTTGGGGTCATGTTTGCTTGTGAGATACATCATAATCGTGTCCATTGGAACAGAAATGTGGCTTCAAAGTGGCATTTCTCCCTCACATCACAATTTTTAACAGTGGCAGAGATCATATTTTATAATTTTTTGGGTCATGTTGCTTTGAAATCAGCAATACTACAGGTCCTATTATTAAAAAAAATGTTGTTTCTAACAGACATTTTCTTCACAATTGTCAAAAGAGGCTCAAGGGTCATGTTATCGAATTTTTTGGGTGCGTATTGCTGAGAAATGCAGCTATACTACAGTTCCTAATGTAAAAAATGTGGTTGCTACCAGACATTTGTTCTTCACAATTGTCCAAAAGTGGCTCAAGGGTCATGTTTTGAATTTTAGAGGGCATTTGCTTGAATGCAGCTATACTACAGGACCTAGTTTGTAAAAAATGTGGTTTCTATTCTAACAGACATTTGTTCTTCACAATTGTCAAGAGGGGGCTCAAGGGTGAGGGTGCTGTCAAAACAGAATAGGAGACACTGATAAGGACACATATTGCAAATGACTTGTTTTTGCAAGATCTTTAACATCGCTACGCATCCCCTGTTTGAGACAACCCATTTAATACACTTAAAAAAAGAGAAACAAAGACATGGGGGATTCCAACCTATTTTTAAAAAATGTATTTTCAAGAAATAAACTACCTAAAAAACTGCATGTACAAAGTAGCTGGTAAAAAAAAATTCCTCTGAATTGTACAAGGGAGGTACAAGGAAGACTTGACCAGATGTAGGTTATTCAGCAGGACATGGAGTATGGAGCACGGACAGAGAACAAAGAACAGAGACAATTACCTCCAGCACGTTAGTAAAATGAGAAAAAGAATGCGCAAGAAAAAAGGGCAACCTGAGTGGAACAAGGAGCGTTAACCACCCGTATTTCCAATTGAAGCTCAATTGCTCCGCAACTCCCTACGGAGGGGCAAGCGCTACCCATGTCTTGACTTTGTACTGAGGAAGGATGGAGGTCTACCTCGACCCTTCCGCTTCCGCACTCTGCTTCAGCAGCGACTGTTATTTCGTTTGCTGCAGTCATAAGGGCATTTTTACCTGTGTGATAGAAGACGACCGCCAGCCTGTGCTCTCACCGCACCCACTCCTAACTCCGGCACTGGCAGCTGAAAACCTGCGTGTTAATAGATGCCAGACGCTGCCTGGGCTCTCACCGACACCATGTAAGTCTGGGCCCCTGGCAGCTGGACCTCCTTGTTAACAGATGGCGGACGGCAGCACTGGGCTCATCACCACAAACCAGTAGGGCGGCAATCAGAGAGCTTCAAATTCTCTAAAAAATCAGATTTGAAAAAGGGATTTCTGTGAGGTTAATAGTGGGTTTCCCAAAAAGGGCTCCAGGGCTGACACAAATTGCACAATTTGAGGCTAAAATTTTCTGGGGCTGGAGTCACTATGGGGTCGCATCATTTGCTCTCACCTCCAGGGAGTCTGTCCCTATCACTGAAGAAAGGATTTTGGAGGAAAAATGACACCAGTTGAAATTGATTGGCTGAATCATCCCCCAAAGCCAGGAAGGGCAAATGTCTCTCAACTAAGAAGATGTTTTGGAGATGATTAGGACATTTGAATTACTTATGGGGTTGCGGACGAATTAACACACTCTACATGTGTAAAAAATCCTTTAAAAAAAACTGCAGGGGAGGGGTGTATTTGTGTGTTTACACACTTGAAAACAAGCAAAAATGATAATAATGTAAAACTATAATAAAACTTCCCTAAATAGAAATTCTGTAAACAAATGTCAGTTCCAAAAATATACTAAATGGAAAGTCACGCGACATAATAGCATAGTGCCACTTTTGTGGATCTGTGGGATCAAACAGGTTTAGGTCATGCTGTTGGTACAGGACAGTTAGAGTCAATGTCCAGTTGCAATAAAATGGTGGTTGAAAGACTCCTTTATTCCGGCACTTTTAAATCTGGGGGTCAGACAGGTTTAATGGTCATTCTGCGGTACAGGCCGCAGTAAACGATTCAATGTCCAGTTAAACCGTAAAAAGGTGTGTGAAAGGACTCCTTTTCGGCACTTTTTTAATCTGGGTGTCAGACAGGTTACATGGTCCATACTGCGGCCCAGGACAGATATAGTATAAAGTCCAGTGACACTAAACTGGTGTTGAGCAAGACTCCCTCTTCTGGCACTTTTTAATCACAGGGGTCATGGCAGGTTGGGGCTCAAGCTGTGGCCCAGGACAGGTATAGTCCCAATGTCCATGAACCTAAAATGAGGTTGCAAGACCCTCCCTTATTCTTGCACTTTTAATCTGAGGTCAAACAGGTTAATGTTCCATTCTGCGTTACAGGACAGATTAGTCAATGTTCAGGTTCAAACCTAAAATGTTTGGTTAAAAGACTCCTATTTCCCGGCACTTTTTTCAAATCTAGGGGTCATGCAAGGTTGGGGCTCATCAGTGGCCCAGGACAAGGATATTCAATGTCCAGTTCAAGTTCATGATGGTTCAAATCAATACTGCCTTCTGGCACTTCTTTTTTAATTGTGGGTGATGCAAGTTAAGGGTCATGCTTGTGGTACAAGAAGGGATAGAGAATGGTCTGGGGGGAACTTATTCTGTGGCTTTTAATAACCTAAGTGTGTTGCTTAAGATGTAGCATGTATCCATTTGACTGTTTGGATGTTAATTCCAGCTTCTCCTCCCGGTTGGGTGTAACAATTAAGTGTATTTGATTTCCTCTCCCTAGACTTTAAAGGTCATCGGCGATCATCTATTATCGAATATCGGAAATCGTCTGTGATAATTGGCCGATAATCAACCTCGACCCGATGACGATAGTCAACGTATTCGCTCTCTCTAGTTTTCTGAACTCTACATAAGCTAAGTTCATAGTTGCCAAACTTTTTGAAAAGGAAAAAGCAGGCCAGGTAATGCCCCCTGTAGCCAAGTAAAATGCCCCCTCTGTATCCAGGTAGAGCCAAATTTGTAGCCAGGTAGATCCCCCCTTTGTTACCAGTGATGCCCCCCCTTTGTTAGCCAGGTAGGTCCCCAACTTTGTTAGCCAGGTATGTGCCCCCCTTTGTTAGCCAGGTAGTGCCCCACTTTTGTTGCAAGGTAGGTGCCCCCCTTTGTTTGCCAGGTAGGTGCCCACCCTTTGATGTGCCAGTAGTGGCCCCCCTTTGTTTGCCAGGTAGTGCCCCCTCTGTTGCCGGTAGTGCCCCTTCTGTTGCCGGGTAGATGCCCCCATAGTTGCCAGGAAGTGCCCCCCTCTGTTGCCAGGTAAGGCCACCCATTGTTTTGCTAGGTATGCCCCCTCTGTTGCCAGTAGTGCCCCCATGTTGGCCAGGTAGTGCCCCCTCTGTTGCCAGGTAGTGCCCCCATTGTTGCCAGTAGAGCTCCCATATGTTGCCAGGTATTGGCCCCCCTGTTGGCAGGTAGTTTCCCCATTGTTGACCAGGTAGTGTCCCTTCTGTTTTGCCAGTAGTGCCCCATTGTTGCCAGGGTAGTAGTCCCTTGGTTGCCAGGTCGTGCCCCCATTGTTGCCAGGTTAGGCCCCCCATTGTTGCCAGGATAGTTTGCCCCCATTGTATGCCAGTAGTGCCCCCATTGTTCCAGGTAGTCCCCCTGCTGTTGCCAGGTAGTGGTCCCATGTATTGCCAGTAAGTTCCCCCAAGTAGCCAGTTAGTGCCCCCTCTGTTGCCAGTAGTGCCCCATTGTTGGCAGGATAGTGCCCCCATTGTAGCCAGGTAGTCCCGCACTGATTTGGCCAGGTAGTGCCCCCATTGTTCCAGGTAGTGCCCCCTTCTGTTGACAGGTAGTGCACCCAAAGTAGCCAGGAAGTGCCCCCTTGTTGCCATGTAGTTGCCCCCATTGTAGCAGGTAGTTTTGCCCCCATTGTTAGCCAGGTAGAGTCCCCATTGGAGCCAGTTAGTGCCCCTCTGTTGCCGAGGTAGGCCCCCATTGTTGCCATTAGTGCCCCCATTGTAGCCAGGTAGGCCCCCATCTGTGCCAGGTGTGCCCCCATTGTTGCCCAGGTAGGGCCCCCTCTGGTGCCAGGTAGTGCCCCCATTGTAGCCAGGTAGTGCCCCCATTGTTGCCAGGTAGTTGCCCCCATTGTGCCAGGTAGTGCCCCCAATGTTGCCACGTAGTTGCCCCCCCCATTGTAGCCAGGTAGTTGCCCCCTCCTGTTTGCAGGGTAAGTGCCCCCTCTGTTGCCAGGTATCATTGTTAGCCAGGTACAGCTTATAAAAATTAAAATAAAAAATCCACTCACCTCACCAGGCTCCTCAGTGCGGCCAGCTTCCCGACGATCCTCCTCAGCGGCGCAGGGGGAATGAGTGCAGCCCTCGCGTCACTTCCCCTGCGTCGCTGACCTGTATGTAGAGCGCCGCACAGGCACCAGAATACAGGGGGAGAAGGGAGGAGGAGCGGCTCCCTCCCTGCCTTCCTCCCTGCACAGCGAGACTCTGGCGGAGAAGCGGCAGCTGCGGCCGCATTCACCCCGCCTGTGGAGAACGGACCGGCGGCGCCAGAGTAGCGCACCAGCGCTACTCTGTCCCGCCGCGGTCCATTAACAAGAACCTCCCGCCGCCAGCAGGCAGCGGGGGATCATTAAATGGCCGCGGCGACGAGAGTAAGCCTGGTGCCTTCTCTGCGCCGCCGGTCCGTATCTCACAGGCGGGTGAAGCGGCCCGCAAGCTGCCGCTTCACCCCCCAGAGTCCCTCCGCTGTGCAGTTGAGAGGCAGGAGGGATACGCTCCTCCTCCCTTCACCCCCTGTTATGTCTGGTGCCTGTGCGCGCATCGAACAATACCGGTCAGCGACGCAGGGGAAGTGACGCGCGCTGCACTCAGTTCCCCCTGCCCGCTGAGAGATCGCGTCGGAGAGCTGGCCCGCACTGCAGGAGCCTGGTGAGGTGAGTGGAATTTTATTCATTTATTTTATTAGCTTGTACCTGGCTACAAGTACTGGCAACAGAGGGGGCATACCTGCAGACAGAGGGGGCAACTACCTGCTACAATGGGGGCAACTACCTGGCAACAATTGGGGCACTACCTGGTCTACAATGGGGGCAACTCCTGGCCACAATGGGGGCCACTACCTGTCTACAATGGGGGCACGACCTGGCAACAGAGGGGGCACTACCTGGCAACAAAGGGGGCACTACTGGCAACAGAGGGGGCACTACCTGGCTACAATGGGGGCACTAACGGGCAACAATGGGGGCACTACCCTGGTCAACAAGGGGGCACTAACGGCTACAATGGGACACTACCTGGCTACAATGGGGCACCTACCTGCGTACAATGGGGCAATTCCCTGGCAACAATGGGGCACTTCCTGGCTTACAATGGGGCCCACCTGCAGACGAGGGGCAATACTGCAACAATGGGGGACTACCTGGCAACAGAGGGGGCATACCTGGGCTACAATGGGGGCACTAACCTGCCAACAATGGGGGCACTACCTGGCACAAGGTGTCACTAACTGGCTACAATGGGGACACTACCTGGCAACACATGGGACACAAAAAAGCACAAAAAAAAAAACAACCTGCAACAGAGGGGGCACTACCTGGCAACAATGGGGCACTACCTGGAACAATGGGGGCTACTACCTGGCAACAATGGGGCACTACCTGGCAACAATGGGGCACACTGCAACAAAAGGGACACTTACCTGGCACAATGGGGGCAGTTTTTCTACCTGGCAACAGACGGGCACTACCTGGCGACAATGGGGCCACTACCTGCCAACAGAGGGGGCACTACCTGGCAACAATGGGGGCACTACCTGGCAACAATGGGGGCACTACCTGGAAACAGAGGGGGCACAACCTGGCAACAATGGGGGGGGGGCACTACCTGGAAACAGAGGGGCACTACCAGCAAACAATGGGGGCATCTACCTGGCACAGAGGGGGCCCACTACCTGCAAACAAGGGGGGCCATCACCTGGCAACAGAAGGGGCACTACCTGGCAACAGAGGGGGCACTACCTGGCAAACAATGGGGGGCACTACCTGGCACACAAGGGGGCACCTACCTGGCGAACAATGGGGGGCACCACCTGCAACAAAGGGGGCACCTACCTGGCTAACAAAGGGGGGGCCCCTACATGGCTAACCAAAGGGGCACCTACCTGGCTAACAACGGGGGCATCTACCTGGCTAACCAAAGGGGGGCATCTATACCTGAGCTAACAATTGGCTCTACCTGGCTACAGAGGGGGCATTTACTTGGCTACAAGGGGGCATCTACCTGCCTGCTTTTTCATTTTCAAAAGTTGGCAACTATGACTTAGCCTTATGTAGATTTCAGAACTAGTGATGAGCGATTACGTTGACTATCGTCATCGGGTCGATGTTTTGGATCGGAATTATCAAGACGATTTCCGATATACGATAATAGATTAGCGCCGAAGACCATTAAAGTCTATGGGAGAGTGAACAACACCTTCATTATTACACCCAAACGGAGGAGACGCTGGAATTATCATCCACAACAGTCAAAATGGATCATGCTACATCTTAAGCAACACACTTAGGTTATAAAAGCCACAGAAAAAGTCCCAGACAATTCACTATCCCTGTCTTGTACCACAGCATGACCCTTAAACTAGCATCAACCCAACAAAATAAAAAGTGCCAGAAGGCATATGATTTTGATCCATCATTTTTTACTTGAACTGGACAATGAATATCCCTGTCCAGTGCCACAGCATGAGCCCCAAACCTGCTTGACCCATAGATTTGAAAATGCCGAAATAGGAGTCTTTTTAACCAACATTTTATTTGAACTGACATTGACTATTCTGTCCTGTACCGCAGAATGACCAATAAACCTGTCTGACCCACAGATTAAAAAGTGCAAGATAAGGAGTCTTCAACCACCATTTTTAGTCACTGACATTGACCTATACCTGTCCTGGCCACAGCATGAGCCCAAACCTCATGACCCCCGATTAAAAAGTGCCAGAAAGAGGAGTCCTTCAACCACCATTTTAGTTTCACTGGACATTATCTATTCTGTCCTGGACCGCAGTATGACCATTAAACTGTCTGACCCCCAGATATATAAAGAGGCCGGAAAAGAGACTGTTCAACCACCATTTTATTTGAACTGGACATTGACTATCGCTGTCCGGTACCGCAGAATGACCATTAAACCTGTCTGACACCCAGATTAAAAAGTGCCGTAAAAAGGAGCGTTTATCAACCACCATTTTATTTGAACTGGACATTGACATACCTGTCCTGTACCACAGCATTACCCCCTAAACCTGTTGATCCACAGGATCACAAGTGGCACTATGCTATTTTGGTACGTTGACTGTCATGTAGTATGATTTTTTAGTTAACTGACCTTTGTTTACAGAATTTATTTAGGGAAGTTTATTTATCGAATTTTACATATAAATCATTTTGCTTTTTTTTCAAGTGTTAAAAAACACAACTACACCCCTCCCTGCAGTTTTTAAAGGTATTTTTTACACAATGTAATGTGTAATCGTCCCACACCCCATAAGTAATACCAATGTCCTAATCCATCTCAAAACACTTCTTAGTGAGAAGACATTTGCCTCCTGGCTTCTGAGACAGAGATCAGCCAATCAAATTCAATGGTTTCATTTTTCCTCCAAAACCTTCTCAGTGATTAGGACAGACTCCCTGGAGATCAAATGAAGCGACCCCATAGAGACTCCAGCCCCAGAAAATTTAAGCCTCAAATTGTGCAATTTGTGTCCAGCCCTGGAGCCCTTTTTTGACACTATTTAACCTCACAGAAATCCCCTTTTCAAAATCTGAATTTTTTTTTAGAGAAATTGTGAAGCTCTCCTGATTGCCCTAACGTGAGAGCCAGTGCTGCCGTCAGCCATCTGTTTAACAAGGAGGTCCAGCTGCCAGGGCCAGACTTACAGTGGTGCGGTGAGGAAGCCCAGGCTAGCGTCTGTCATCAATTAACACCAGGTTCAGCTGCCAGTGGCCGAGTTAGAGTGGGTGCGTGAGAGCCCAGGCTGCGCCGTCACTATTAACACGGTAAAAATGCCCTTATGACTCAGCAACGAAAACAGTCGGCTGAGCAGAGTGCGGACGGAAAGTGTGAGGTAAGACCTCCAGCCTTCCTCAGTACACAGTCAAGACAAGGGTAGCGCTTGCCCATCCGAATGAGTGCGGAGCAATTGAGCTTCACTTGGGAAATACTGGTGGATAACGCTCCTGTTCCACTCAAGGTGCCCTTTTTCCTTGAATTCATTTTCTCATTTACTCAACGTGCTGGAGGAAATTTGTCTCTGTTCTTTGTTCTCTGGTCCGGTGGCTCCATACTCCAAGTCCCCTAATAACCTACATCTGGTCAAGTCTTCCTGGAACCTCCCTTGTACAATTCAGAGGAATTTTTTTACCAGCTACTTTTGTACATGCAAGTTTTTTAGTAGTTTAATTCTAGAAAACACATTTTTAAATAGGATGAATCCCACCCATGTCGTTTGTTTCACTTTTTTTAAAATTGTATTAAGGGGTTTGTCTCAAACAGGATTGCTAGCTATGTTAAAGATACTTGCAAAAACAAGTCATTTTTGCAATATTGAGTCCATTAACCGTGTCCTACCTATTCCTGGTATCTGACAGCACCATCACCCTGGCCACTTCTTGACAATTGTGAAGACAAATGTCTGTTAGAAAACCACATTTTTTACAAGAGGACCTGTGTATAGCTCCTTTCAAAGCAAAATGCCCCAAAAAATTCAAAACATGACCCTTGAGCACTTTGACAAATTGAGAAGAACAAATGTCTGTTAGAAACCACATTTTTACAATAGGACCTGTAGTATAGCTGCATTTCACAGCAAAACTGCACCCAAAAATTCAAAACATGATCCTTGAGCCACTTTTTGACTTTGTGAAGAACAAATGTTTCGGAGTAGAAACAACATTTTTTTTTATAATAGGACCTGTAGTATTGCCTGCATTATCAAAGCAACATGACCCCAAAAAATTATAAAAATGAACTTCTCAGCCACTGTTAAAAAATTGTGAGGGAGAAAAGCCACTTAAAAGCCACATTTCTGTTCCAAAGACCACGAATCTTGCGTATCTCACAGCAACCTGACCCCTAAAAAATTATAAATATGACTTCTCAGCCACTATTAAAAAATTGTGCTTGGAGAAATGCCATTCGAAGCCATATTTCAGTTTCCAAAGACCATAATTATAGCTGTATCTCACAGCAACATGACCTCAAACCATTGACAATGCGCAAACTTTTCTAAAGAAAGAAGTGAGATACATGGAATACGGTGTTGTCATGAAACCTTGCTGTCTTTACAGTCTCCACACCGCAAAAAAATCCCAAAGGCAAAATGAACTGTTGAGGGAACTGAGAATAAAAATTGCAGTAGAAATGATCAATTTAAAACCTTTTTCAAGAGGACCATTTTTGTTTGAAGAGGAATGTGAAGTAGACCGGCAACTAATCGGTGACCTCGGCACTTGGGGCCACAACATCATCAGATCCATGCTGATACTCTTGGAATGCAAGTCAAACGATCCCTCATGATCTGTGGAAAAGCCGGATGCGTTTGTCTGTAAATGACTCCTCCATTGTGCTGAATTGTCGCCTCCAGATATGAGGCTGGCTGCAGGGCAGGACAACACCTCTATGGCGTGGCGAGCGACTCGGGCCATTCATCCATTTTGGATACCCAAATAATTGGGTCCGGAACACATCCAAAAAATTGGTGTTTGAGACAGCAGATAGTCGTGCACCATTATCTTAAGCTGGTCTCAGATGTGTTGTATGTGTGCCCTGCATTACATCGTTGGTGAGGTGGTAAATTAAAAATTGCCAGAGGTCCACCCATTAGGCTTCTGCCCGCACTGCTGCTGCCTGCAGCGTGCTGCCGTCGGCTACTTGGCCCTCTACTGCTGTCCCATCGCTGACGTTTGTTCCACCGTGACATTTGAAGAACGGAAGCCGACGAAACAGATGTCTCCAGTTACCATAAGCAAGGTCTCCATTTCCTCAATTTTTACTCTCTATTTGAGGTCGGGTGGAAGAAAGTGCGCTGAGTTTTGTTTTTGTACCAAGGATCCAGGAGGGTGGCCACCCAGTAACTGTTGTTCATTTTGATGGCCTTAATGCGAGGATCATACCTCCTCCTCCTCCGCTTCCTCTGGCACAGCTTCAACACAGCCCTGATTTGCCTCAGATGATGCACCCTGAGAGCTGAGACGCCGCCTTACACTAGCCCTGGACCCCGAACCACTGCCTAATAAAGAACGATAAAATTGTGAAACTGTCAGGCCTTGTGGATTCGATGGGAAGAAAAGGCTCGTGTCCCACATCTGTGTCTGTCTCCTCCTCTGTCGCTGGTAGGGACCTGATGTTTCAGAGTGTCCACGATCGTTCCAGAACTTAAGATCCCACAACATGATACTGGTTGTCAAGGCATTGTCCGCACTGACCATTTTGGTGGCTTTTCAAAACTGCAGGATGGTGCAGAGCTCTGTTCAAACCTGGTCCTCCACTCTCGTAGACTCAACACCCCGAGGTACCGACACCGCTGCTTGTCATGCCATGGTGATCCTTCGTACTGCTAATGGCATTGCGCTGTAGCCACAATCGCGGAGCAAGTGGAGGGTTGAATTCCAGCGTGTTGCTACGTCAACAATAGACAGAATGACGGGGAGGCAGAGCTGACGCTGCAAACGCAGCCAGGCGGACCGAAGCATGGTGCTAACGACAAAATTGCGAACTCCCAGACCTCGCGATCTTATCCTCAGCAGGCGTCCACAGACCCTGGGTAGAGCTTTATGAAAATTTCTGGACGACAATGTTCATGACATGTTCCAGCCAAGGGATGTGCCTCCAGCCTACCCGATCTTCAGGGCGCCGCATATTTCAACCATGTATTCGCACACCATCTTGCCTGGCACAAGGTTTCTAGTCACCCCAGCCAGCGCTCCTGTCAAGGTTGCTGAGTAAATGCCGTCCACAGCTCCAACTTGTGTGGTGGAGGGTCCTCCAAGACAGATTAATTCAACACGGCCTGGTTTCTCTCTGGGCACGTGATGCCACCAAGACCTTGTGGAAAGAGCCTGACCACCCTGCAGTTTTGAAAGAGCGTGCGCCGAGGCTGAGAGCCACATCACCCCAGAGACATCCACCCTGCACACCCAGTGAGCTGTCCCACAGAGATAAAGTGGGCCTTGGCCGTGCTTACTGATCTATGAGTCGTGGTCAGATGGACGTTTTCCAGACACAGAGCAGACAACGCACTTGAAATTTTAGATGACACGTGGGCTGTCCAGGGCAGGGACGGCTTTTTCAGGGGGGCAGGAAGGTATGGCAAAGAAATGCGCCTGCTCGCATCTGAAATTTAGGGGCTGGCAAGGGCCATGACGTGCGGAACCCATCTGTGTCCACCGACAGAAAGGCAACATTTCCAAAGGCCAAAAGCCTGCAATGCTGAACATTCGGCTTTTTGGATGGTTTGGGTTTAAAGTGTTTCTTCACTTCCAACCTGGAAGACTGTAGGCTGGCTGCTAGACTGGCCGCTGTACGGGCATGCAGATCATCAAACTGGTTGGAAGGAGAAGGTAGGAATGGGTCTCCTGGTGTTGCTGTGTGTACTCGGTCGACGGATGGAGGATAAGCGGAGGCCTGATCCCTGATGACTGACTCTGAGATAGACGATGGGCACTGAGGAAACTTTGTGTT
The DNA here is from genome assembly GCA_025379985.1 of Phyllomedusa bahiana. Lineage (NCBI taxonomy): Eukaryota > Metazoa > Chordata > Amphibia > Anura > Hylidae > Phyllomedusa > Phyllomedusa bahiana. Next base: position 55,742 of record JAODAL010018793.1, read on the forward strand.
GCGGGAGGAGTGGAGTGAAAGACAGAGGGTGGTGACAGTGGTTGGAAGACCGCAATCAGTGATGCCATATTTGACCAATGTTCCCTCCATTTCAACTCTGCATTCCGCTGCATGTGAACTAGACATGTTGTGGTGGTTAAACACCTAAGATTCTTGCCTCTACTGATGCGTTACGGCAAAGGTGGCATATGACCATCGCTGGGGTGAATCATATGCTTGCCTCAAAGAAGGCCCAGGCTTGAGAAGTACCTGGTCATTATTGACGGCGATAAGCGAGGGGCGGGTTTCCCTGACCAGGGCTGGCGGAGATCATATCAGCGTACTTCTGCGACCTAAGCCCTCTCCCTTTTTGAGGCGGGACCCTTACTGACACTACCCCATCGTCCTCCTCCTCATCCCGTGATGAAGTGCTCACAAGCAAATTGCGCTGAAAGACCAATGAAGATCCGCAATGTCTCATCTCATCAGCAACACAGGTGACTTGGTCATCCCTGAAATTCTGCATCCATGAGCTGCGGCTACAAGCAAGAGGCACTGCAAGGCGGCCCTCACCGACTGCCCGGTATTTATTTATGGCCGATTGACCGGCTTCCTAATCCTCCTCTGAACGGCATCAGTAACTGGGTGTCAGAGCAACAAAATCATGCCTTTGGCCTCTGATCTTTTTACATGCCTTCTGACCCCCAACCGCATTTTGCATTAAAGAGGTCTTCAAAAATGGATTACCACAGTGGTGGGTACACGAGTTGACCATTTTGGGCTGCCTTCGCTTCATGTTTGAACGGTGCTGATATGCAAGATGACGACATTTGTGGCCGTGACTGCGGGAGTAAGACGAGTAAGACGCTGGTATGCTGTTGCATAACCACTGAAGAACAGATTGGCGACGCTGCTTTCGTTACTGAGAATTCCACAGGGCGCCTGACCCAGCGATACAGGCCTGACTGTCCTGTAACTGACGAATCCCGCTGGCATGCGGTGTTGTCCAGCAGCACTGAAGGAGCACCTCTCTCGTACTCTACCTCCCTGTCCTATCCCGCCTCTTTGCTCGCTTAACACCTGATATCGCTACATGTTTCAGAAAGAATAATTTTTTTAAAAAGGTATTTATACGCGACACGACAGATTTTTACTGCGAGGTCTCGTTAGTTGAAAAGACGGCACATCAACAGCTATCTTAAATCCCTCTAATTTCCAACAGCCAATTAGGATTAAAAACTGAAATGTTCTTGTGAATACCTGTGAAATGCGGTCTGGTGGAAAACCGTAAGACAAATCATCAGTGTTCTTCCACCTTCAGTTTCCAGGATTTACAACCGCCCATATGACTAGGTCAGCATGAGGATGTATATGATTAGTTTTCAACAACGCTACGAGTCGTCTACGCGTACTCTCAAGTGCGCTATCTGCGCCAACTATAGGGAGATTCACCAAGCGCATAACTATAGGTCACTACTATGTGAATTCAGAAGACGTGAGTAGGGACAGCGTCTATGAGAAATAGCCGTTTTTGGGTTTGAGCAGCAGAGACCAAAACGAGAACATTTACAAGAGAATTTTTTCTATCAGAATTGTCGTTACTGTGGTGGCTATATGAAAAAAAACCAGTGCCATGCACCACATGCAATACAGCATATTAAAAATTAATACGGATAACAAACTGTGTTTTTTGCACCCAATAAATACACTTGCGGTGACGACAAAATTTGCTGTATTCAAAATTTAAGTGCAAGGTGGCACTATGAACAAAACGTGGGCCGCACCAAGGAAAAAACACCTATTTGAAATGTATACGGATAAACAAAAGGCGTTTTTTTCACCTATAAATACACCTGCAGTTGACTACAAAATTGCTGTATTCAATTTAAGTGCCAAGTGCTCTATGAACAAAAATGGGCCGGTCTCTCCAAAGTGAAAAAAAACACCTATTGAAATGTATACGGCTAATAAAAGGCGTTTTTGCACCTATAAATACACCTTCGGTGACTACAAAATTCAGTTGTATCAAATTTAAGTGCAAGGGGGGTTGCTGCATGAACAAAACTGGGCCGCACCAAAGTGAAAAAAAACACCTATTTGAAAATGTATACGGATAATAAAAGGGAGTTTTTTGCACCTATAAATACACCTGCGGTGACTACAAAATTGCTGCATTCAAACACTTAAGTGCAAGGTGGTTCTTATGAACAAACTGCTGCACCAAAGTGAAAAAAAACTATTAAATCGTGTACAGATAATAAAAGTTGAGTTTGTAACCTTTCAAATACATCCCTGCAGTTACTAGAAAAGCTCTGTAACCTAATATAAGTAAGGCCTGCACAACATACAATAATATTTCACCACAAACTGTTAATCAAAACCCATTGCAATGCAGGGTCAAAGCACAGTCTGAGCTGCACAATATCCACTCTCCTTTCAAAAGCCTCCGCCCTCCCCGCGGCTGTACAGCGCTAGATGCTCCTTTAAAATTCTCAGCCTAAGTAACTAAAAATTGAAAATCTATAATCTACCTAATGTTCTAAGTTCCACAGCTAAAAGCATAGTTGTCTGGTGAACAAACAGAACATTTCGCTAGCTGTTTTGAGAAGACCGAGCACACCCCCTGCTTTTTATGATACACCCACACACTGATCATGAACGGAAGGGCTTTTATTAAAACAAGGTCATGTTTTTTTTTCCCCCAATCACAACCATAACATCCCATCAGACTCCCACACCCAGCTCACCCTCTCTATCTCTAAGCATTTCTGGCCCCCAAAATGACAGGAAGGCCAAAAGGGCCCAAATTAATAGATTATGTGCGTTTTTTTTACCAAAAATTATCGCGTGACGAAAAAACCCGATAAACAAAAAAACCGGGGGCCGTTTTAAAACTTTGTCGATAAAAACCGCTCAACACTATACTGAGACTAGTTTCAGGGAAAAACCCAATGAAAAAGGTGGGCTTCGACACGCCGATCTTTATACATGTCCCCCTTGGTGTCTTTTCTCTGGAGGTCTAAATAACAGTCATAGTACGGATTCTCAGAGTTCCACACTAAATATATGTAAATTAACCGTGATATAGGGATTTAGTAATCACTATTACTTAATGTTTTAGGCCCAACTCCACAGTGCACAGCTCATAGTTACTAGCTCCAACCCAATTCACTGCTATCACAGCATTGCTTACTTGGGTTGACACTAATGGTATTGATGTCACATGTTTCTATATTGTCACAGATGTGCTTAATGCCACCAAGTCCCATCTCATACCAGGACTCTTGTACTGGTCACAGCCATCTCCCAGATGCCTTCTTACTGTCACAGTTAGGAACCCAAATAGGAATTTTAAACTCAAAGCAGTTTCACCTAAGGGACTGAACGAGCATTTAAATTGTGGATGTTTTTTGTGAAAGTACATAAACAAGAGAATTACAAACTGTAATCGGTGATAGTACTTCTTCCATAAATGGGTGCTATTGATCAATCTCTCATAGCCCATTACTTCCAACCATATCATGCTAAGTTAAGTTGTGGTTGTATCAATTTCTTTTATTGACAAAAATTTTGTTTGTTGACCAGGCTGATTAGGTCTGATCTATTTACTAGTAGGCATGATATACAAAGTTTCTGCTCACAGTTTTGGTCCACAATTGATGACAGATAGAGAATAGCTATGATCATTAGGTTTGCTCTAATGTTCAGAATTGGGAAACCATAGAGTACAGAGGTTGCAACGCTAAACTTGACAGTGTATCATGTTATCAAGGCAAATAATGTTATAACATTTTTCAACGCTTTTAAATACTGAGGTAAGAGCAGATAACATGGCATGCCTACAGGCTGTACTTCAAAGGGTTTTGCCATAAAGGCATTTAATTCCTGATTTTTCCTGCTTCAGCTTTCAGTGTGCTAAAAAGGGTGTGTGTATGATTTGTTTGAACTGCATAACATGTGATCCAGCAGGCTGACATCACAATGTGCTCACTCTAGTCAAACAAATGTCTGTTTATGTGAAGAGCTGTAATTGGCTACAGTGTAGCTTAGTGGTTAGCATTACTACATTTTAGCATATGGGTCCTGGGTTTAAATCGACACAGGATCCCTACATGTGTTTTGTGTTTTTTTTTGTTTTTTGTCTCAATGCACATACCTCATTGAGGTTTATTTTTACTTTTTATTTATTTGTACTGTTTGACTAATTACTAAGAGGTACAGATGATTGGAGTAGAATGACAGAACCTGGGGTTGAACACTCACTCAGCAGTGAGTGTGTGTGATTACCAGGCATGGAAACTGACAGAAGCTCCCAGAGAAGAGAGGTGATGACTGAACATGTGCGACTAGGACCGAGGAACTCTCATCACTGGTCGTATTCCGTGGAGACGAGTTGTACACTATGGATCACTAAGGTAGCAGCTAAAACAAAAATGGTACAGGATTTTTAACGATGAATGGTGAAAATGTTTTATTTTATTTGCAAGCTTCCCACATCAATTTTACTTTGTGGCAAAACCCATGTAAGGAAACTATTGCAATGCAGACCCCACATCAATGGAACTTATTTATAGAGCACTGCTTTTCACACCAGACTCCCAGCCAGAATTGCAAGGAATCTGTCTTTCAACATGGAGGATTTAAAGTTCAGTTTCTGTCTAGATACCATAAGTGAAAACTTCTTGCAAACAAATCAAATTATAAATCTGGATGTTTGCAACATAATTTCTGTCTTCATTTCTTTAGTTAGAGTTGATCTTCACCAGTTGCTCCAGAGGAGAAGACTGCTGAATGTTCTACCAAGAATCCTTATCTGCAAGGTGTTCCAATTTAGTACCTGAAAAAGCATAAATAACTTGTAAACCATTCAACATTAAAAAACGAAATTTAAATTGCATGACAACACAAAATGATGTTACAACATACGATTCAAATGTTGGCCACTGGTATGCTTGCTTGCATGCATACTGCATGCTTGTAAGCATGCTGGCATGCTTGAATGCGATGATCTGCCACGATCCTCCAAACTTACTTGTGAATTATTTTTCACATGTCTTTATCAACTCACTTTTCCAATATGAAAAACAATGAAAAACAATGAACAATGAAGACAGTTGTATACAGAGACTAAGGAAAAGTATTTACCATGTGCCCATCACTTCCTTGCCTGTTACTGAATGGTAACAATACATGAATTAATTACTGTTTTATGTGATGAAGTGGAAGTGTAAACCCTTTCCTGATTTTTTGGCTTTTCCTTTTTTTCATCACAGCTTTCCAAGAGCCATAACTTTTTTGGTTGTTTGCGGGACAAGATGTACTTTTAATGGTGTCATTAACTGTACCATAGAATTTACTGGGAAAGTGGGGGAATGTGAGAACAAATGTACTTGCTTCATGTTTGTGTGGGTTTTGTTTTTATATTGTTCGCTCTTCAGTATAAATGATGTATTACAGTATCTATATTTTGCAGAGTGATACGATTCTGGCAATACCAAATAAGTAGGTTTTTGTTATGTTTCAGTGCTTTTTAAAAAAATACAAACATTTGGTTTGTCTTAAATTTGCACTACAGCGCCATTTTCTGCAACCAATAACTTTTTTTATCCACCTGTGGACTAGAAAAATGGTCCATTTTTTGCATGCTAAAGTGTAGTTTTTGTTGGTACCATTTTGGGATGCATGTGACTATTTGATCACTTTTTGTTCAAATTTTTGGGAGATATAAAATGACCAAAAGAATGCAATTTTGGTGTTTGGAATTTTTTTCTTCTACGATGTTCAGCGTACGGAATAATAACTGCTATATTTTAATAGATTGGATGTGGCAATACCAATAGTGTGTAACATTTGTAGTTTTTTTTTTATTTGTAAAATGGCAGAAGGGATGATGTGGACTTTTAGGGCCACATGTATGAAAACTGACTAGGTCTAAAATTCACTTTCCCATAGCAACCAATCAGGGCAGCCCTTTCATTTCATGTAGTGCTCTGGAAAAATGAGAGGGGTACTCTGATTGGTTGCTATGGGAAAGAAAGTGAATTTTACACCTAGTCAGTTTTCATACATGTGGCCCTTAGTATTTTTTCTTTTTTATGCTTTTAAAACTTTTCTTTTTTCTACTGTAATATCTATCAAGCATTTTATTTCTATATTATTCACTTTGGGACGTTATTTATACCGAAAGGCTTGAGGATCTAGAAGCACCGAATGTTTTCTACATGTGTTTAAGTTGGTTGTGACTTTGGTACGTCTGCCTATGAAGTACTTACGTTTCTTTTAATTTAGATTTGTCACTAAATGGGCACAGCTGAGTTTTTCCTTTAAAGGGGTTTTCTCGCTACAAAGATCATATCTCTAATGATGGGGACAGTAAAAATAAGCACTTTTGTAATTGGTTTGCATTACCTAAGTCACTTAGTATAGTAGAAATGAGGTAAACTTTGAATCTATAGCTATTTCTGCAGCAGCTGACGGGACACGCTCCCTTTTTTGTAATTGGCTGACTGATATGTCATTCAGCCTGTTGGGGCACGCCCCTGGATGGGAAACGCCACATCCTTCTCAGTGGCCTCCCAGTTAGCACCCTCGCTCCCCTCCAATCCATCCTTAACTCTGCTGCCCGTCTTATCCACCTCTCTCCTCGCTACTCCTCTGCCTCTTCCCTCTGCCAATCCCTTCACTGGCTTCCCATTGCCCAGCGAATATATTTCAAGCTACTAACCATGAACTACAAGGCTCTCCATGACCTCTCCCCTCTATACATCTCTGCCATAATTTCCAAATATCTCCCCTCACACAACCTCCGCTCCTCTCAGGACCTTCTCCTCTGCTCTCCCCTTATCAGCTCCTCACACAACCATCTCCAAGACTTCTCCCGTTCTTCACCCACACTCTGGAATTTACTGCCCCAACACACCAGACTCTCCTCCACTTTCACCAGCTTCAAAAGCAACCTGAAAACCCATTTCTTCAGGCTTGCCTATAACCTTCACTAAACTTGTCACTACTTTCCTCCACAACATTCTGCCCCTCACCTCCTGTCTCTTTCCCCTCCTTGTAGATTGTAAGCCCTCGCGGGTAGGGTCCTCTCTCCCTCTGTCGTGCCAATTGTCATTATCCCTTATCACTGTACTCGTTTGACTTATGTAATGTATGTAATCCCCTCGAATGTACAGCGCCCTGGAATCAATGGCGCTTTAAAATAATAATAATAATAATAACAATAATAACAATAACCCTAATAATACTAATCATAATAATAATAATAATAATAATAACAATAATAATAATAATGTGCTGTGATTGACTGACTTATATGTCATTCAGCCTGTTCGGAAATGCCCCCAGATGGGAAATGCCCCATGCACTGTGATTGGCTGCCTGCACTCTGTGCTTACTCCCCTCTGAGCTGTGAGAAACAAGCTGCCTTAGATGGCTGTGTGTGTAAAATGGAAGGCTGTCTTAGCTCCACTGTGTGCTCATCTCCCAGTCATAGTTCTATGTAAAGGATCTGGGCAATTACTATCTAACTGCTAGATTCACTATTCCCTCATGTAATATAGTCTTATACCCTGTGATCCCCCCATATAACAAAGCTTTGTACAGTCTGTTCTGGCTCCTGCCTAATAACAGAGGTGGGAGGAAGGGGGGCAGAGAGCATTTGTTTCATCAGTTCAGACCATGTGTATAACTGGTTACACTAGTCAACTGACTACATTTACACTAATGCAAAAGTTCTGGTTACAAAGAGCTTGTGCAGCCTGAGAGAGCTCTACAGCCATGAGAAACGTAGCAGAAGGTCTGCAAAGCTGACGTCCTCTCCCTTCCCCTGCTAACACAGAATGATGATGTCACAACTCTTCAGTGAGGGGAGACTCGCCTTCTGGGCGGAGATACACGCCTACTGAGAGGAAAGACTCAACACTGGATTTGAAACTGAAAAAGATAGAAACAGCTCAAGTCTGCAAAAGCTTCAAACGATAAAACCCCTTTAAGTTTTCTAGCTACACCAAGTACTTCACTTTGACTGTCATAGTTTAGGAATTTTCAGTTTGAATTTCATTGTAATCTACTCAACAGTTTAGAACTCGTTCATGCTTTTTCAGAGTGGGTGGGACATTCTGTAATCCATATAACAGTGATTTTATAAAAAAAAAAAAAAAAACATCTTTTAACAAGACAATGAGGATTACAAGTAGTAAACATATAGTTAATAGAAATCTAAAATTGATTCTTGTTAAAAATCTATAACAATTGTTTTCATTATCACCCCATGTAGAAAACATATCTGACTATCCATTATTGCATTCCCTTTGTTGCATTTTCAGTTTACTGTGGACCATAACCATATACGTGTCACATAGACTAACATAATTATGATAGATGTGGAGACTGTATTGACTGTTAACCTGATTATTGTCATTAATTTTATTTAATGATTGCAGCAGTAATGAAGAAAAGTTTTCCCCAGGTTCCCATAAGCACAGTTAGAGGGGGAGCTCCATAATCTATATAGCTTCTCTGGGCCTGTAACCTCATTTAAAACATACATTATACAGGGTTTATGAGAAAATTATGCTCTGCATACTGCATGTATACAAAATAGAGAAATTCTTTTGTTGACAGCTGGCATATAAACCTAGACTTGCCTATAGGCCATGGTTTTGACAGTGTCATATTTTGTAGTTAGACTTACTTAAAGGGAATCTGTCTGTAATAATGCGTGCCGCGATCTCCGCTCAGGATGCGCTTTTGTTCAGTTACGCTGATCTGTGTGCTAAATACCTCTCCCTGCTCGTGCTCTGGCCAGCTCACCTACTTCTGCAAGGCACGCGAATACCTATCCCCTAGAGTGCGTGTGATGGCTGTTTAAGATTTAAAGGGCCAGCGCACCCCCGAAATCCTATCACCTGTGACTTCCACCTTTTATTGGGACACCTTCCCTTGTCTTCCCTGCCAGACTGTTGATGTTTCTACATTTGATTTACAGACTTGTCTTTAGTGTCTTCCTGGTTTTCAATGCCTGCTCACGTTTTCAGACTAATTTTTGCCTGCCACCTACCCTGACCTTTCTGTGAGGGTCCTGGTTACATTCTGTCTACTGTCTGTACTAGTCACCTCACTACATTTCAGCCTCCTCGCTCTGTATCTTGCAGCACCTTGGCTGTCAGCGTGAGCGGCCAATTCAGAGGTAGCTACCTGGGAGTGTCCCGCAGCAAAGCACAACCTGCTTTGCGGCAGACTCTGGTGAATACCAGGGGTTCCTTAGACTCCTTTTGTGGTGTGGTTCAAGTCATCTCTGCATACTGGACTCCATAACCGAGAATAAGCAGAGATTTAAATGAAGAAATTAAAAGTTATACTAACGCTTACAGCCATTGAGCTGTAAATATGGCCTGTGGTTGTGTTTTTGAGTTAATAATGTCCAATTTTTCTGTGATTTTTCTAAAAATGGTTAGTGTAGGAACTCGCAAGATACGAGGAACCTTGATGTGGTTTGCGAGCTTGCGAAATATAGTGGCCGCAAAGCCCAACCTACCTTGTGGCGGATTCTGGTGAATATCGGGGGGTGCCTTAGACTCCTTTCCATGGCATGGTTCAAATCATCACTGCTTACTGGGCTCCATAACCAAGAATAAGCAGAGATTTAAATGAAGAAATTAAAAGTTCAACTGACACTTACAGCCAGTAAGTAAGGGCTTGTGGTTGTGTTTTTGAGTTAATAATGTCCCATTCTTATGTGATTTTTCTGTAAATGGTTAGTATAGGAACTCACAAGATACATGGAACCTTGACATGGTTTGTGAGCTTGTGGAATATAGCGGCCACTGTATCAACTAATACCTCATATTGGATATTTTTCCAGTATGTCATTTTTTGCTCTAATTACTGGAGAGCAGAGAGTGTCATTATTTTGTTTTGGACACCTAAATGTGCTGAGCAGCCCATCCAATCGAATAGCAGAGTTGTCATAGGTTGTAAGCCAGTATGGTGAACCACACATCTGTATAAGTGGCACCCTTTGTATTGCCTTATCTATAAACAATTATAATACCAGTAACTACCTCCCTCATACATAGAAGGCATGTGGGTGGTTGTCATATTGGTATTTTTGCATTTGTGCAGTCTCTCCATGTATTATACTGTTGCTTTTCTGCATATTGGTGTGAACTGATGCTTCTTCAATGTGCAGTTTTTTTTATCATTCAGTTGTTTCCCTAGTGGATGGGTGTTTGAGCTGCAACTCATTAGTTATCTGCATCTGTTACATCTTTCCCAAGTAGCACAGGGGCTTGTGTTGCCCCCTACTGGTTTCAGTCTGTAGTCCAGCCATTGAGCTATAAGCATGGTTACGTTTTTGAGTAATAATGTCCCATTTTTCTGTGATTTTTCTATGACATGCTGCCAGCAAATCTGATAGCATGTTAAATGTAACAGGTTCTCTTTAAGATTCCAACTTGGGATGCTAGGAGTTTTTAGGAATGGGCATCTTTCAACGTCATTTAAAACTCCTAACCTCCTAGCTAACATATGCAGCACTCTTATAGACTTGTCAGTGCTGTACTAGATTAATAATAGAATTTGCAACTTATACTATACGTCCTTTGTTTTCATGCAAATCAACTAGTGTGCCCTTTTATCTTCCATTGACGTCCCCTAAAAAAAAAAAATCAATCCAATAAAAAAGTCAATTTAGGGAGAGGTTTTCTGAATGGGATAGCCCTTATCAATAACTCTTTGGTTAGGATTTTAAGGTAAGAAAGCCTACCATAGGGTATAATATAGAAATTTGTATAAGACTCCCTTAGCGCAATTGTCTGGATACCTCCTGTTTGACATATGGACCTCCAGATGATAAAAGACAGTCTTATTGATGTGCCGCTGTAATACTGGTTTTAGAATTTAAAACCCGAATATTGCTGCATGTTGATTGGATGCTTAGTATGACAAACAGTTAATTTCACAATATGGTTTTGGTACAATTGTCTTAAAGGTGTTTTAAAGGCATGATTGCCATTTTTTTTTTCTCCCTAATCTAGATTATTTTAACCCTGTCCCAAGAGATGTCCCCCATTCCACTTGGTACCACCCCTGTGCTGACTGGGGAAGCCCATTTTTGAAGTTAGTTTGCATTAAACTCACTTTTTTTGCTCCATTTTCCTAGGCTCCAAAAAAACCAGGTGTGTTGTGGTAGTATGTTTGAAAGACATGATTAAAAGTTATAGTTTAGATGATCACTCAACTCCTGTTGCATGTTCTTAAGAGATTTGTGTATATTTAGTAACCCAGCTTGGACCTTATTCATAAAAGGTTAGTTTTGGCCTTAAGTACCATCTTTAAAGGATACTCTCATTGATAACAACTTGTATATCCCCTAGTTTGATGGCAGAAGATACATCCAGGAGGGTGTTGTAGGTAGTTTTCCTTTTGACTTATGCATAGCCTAGAAGTGAACAGAATTGCTTTAAATAGCTAGCAGATTTGCCAACATTTAGTGGAGCGTTTTTAAAAAATATAGAGAATTCCTAAAAATATTTTATAGACAGCATATTTTTTTGTGGACTATAGCAATATCATGTATTTGAATAGAACTCTGATGTGACATTGGAAAGCATTGTTACGTTTCCTTTGCTCTAAGGAATTTTATTGCTTAGGACAGAAGAATACATCTGCCCTAGCCTACATGAAATGCTCCTGTCAGCAATAATTGTTATGTGGTGAGATATCAGAATTTTAGATATTGTAAAAACATATTTTTTATGATTTCAAAACCACTGTGCTTATTATATTCTAATGGTTGTTACTGGTTCCTGTTAGATAATATAATGCCTCATCTATAGCCGGTTACATTTTTTAAATTTTCTTGATAACAAAGTTTCTTTACTACATCGGCTTGCGGTTAGCTGTTTTGTTTGCCTGTAAGATTTGTGCTGTAATACCCTGCGACTGAAAGTGTGAGTCTCTGTAGGGCTTATCAAGAAGGCTAGCTCATTTGTTTTCTGTATTGTCCTGACAGGGTTAGCACAGGGTTACCAAGCCTCCTTATCTATATTGTCTGTAGTTTCTGTATGTTACAAGCCACAAATCAATTTCTATTTTAAATCCTCCTTTTCACATGAATCTTCATTTTTATTTTTTTTTTCAGTTTGGCAACAAACCGATCTGAACTTTTCTGCTGATGTTCATGCAAAAATGAACAGCAAGTAAAAGTATTTTTACGTATAGCAGGAAGAGATTGTTGAAATTGATGTTTGAACCAGCATAGACAATAACCAGCTATTGCTTCTGAGGGTAACATCTCGTGTAGTGAAAGCTGGGCACCGAAATGTGACCGAAAAGTAGTTAAAAGCCATATGGACATGCTGTTCCATGCAGTTTTCTTTAGAATGTTCATGACCATGTGGTTAAGCGAGCTATGTACTTATTTTGTTCTTTAATAAACAGTATTTTAGAAATAATTTCTGGAAAGGATACAAGGCATCTGAAAAATGTTTTTGAGGAACTTTTACAGGCTTTCCAGTATTAAATTTTGAACACATCAAACAAGATATCAATAGGTAGTTGCAACCAGGGCTTCATACAACCAAAGCAACTGGGTACCCAACCCCCACCCAAAAAAAAACGATAACATGCCAATTAAACTGTATGGTGTGGTGTAAGCTCCAACAACTCCAACAATTAAAAACAATGGTGCAATATCTATCTATCTATCTATCTATTTATCTATATATATATATATATAATATATATAATATATAATATATATATATATATATAATATATATATATATATATATATATAAATAAAAAAATAAAAAAATTTAAAAAAAAAGGCTCTGTGAGGGAGCTGAAACGTCGCTCTTTTGAGCATGGAGGAATAAATTACCTTATTGCTTGAACGCATTTTGGAGTGCCGTGGACTTTTTTTATTTATTTATTTTTTTTATTTTGTATTTTGGAACTTCTTGTATCAGAAGCTTTTGCTGCTGGCACCCTCCTTCTAATCTTTCAAGTAGTTCTTTGGAGTGCTGCTATTTTTCATACTTTATATATATGTAAATATATAAACAACAGACTACCATTTCTTTCTTGTTCAATATCTATCTATTGATTTAGCGATCTATCTATCTATATACATATATTTAGCGTCATTGTTTTTAGTTGTTGGTGTTTACACCATATAGTTTAATTGACATGTTATAGTGTGGGTAAGTACGTATACAGGGGCAAAAAATGCCACCACATTATCAGCGCATGTTACCACTATACAGTGACATAGCGATACTACCGTAATGTTAGTAAAGTAGCGCTAAATCTTAAAATAAGAATTAATTAATACGGGACGTATTTGCTAGAGCGCTATTGGAATACAAGGCTTGTTAGTTGTATCCATCTGATGAAGCGAGAGTGTACCCCCGCGAAACGCATTATGGATCTGTAATAAAAACCAGCTCTATTAACTTATGCAGCAGTTCCGATACTTATTCTAACAGCGCTCTAGCAAATACGTCCCGTAATAGTTAATTCTGTTTTTAAGATTTAGCGCTACTTTACTATTCATCCACCTTGGCGTCCCACGTGGATCCTCGGCGGCGATGGGCCGGAACAGCTTTATCTACCTATACATGATCAGCGAGCTGTACCGTGAAAATTGTACAGCCACAAAAGTTGAGCACCCGACTGCTTAATACCATCAGTGTAATACTCCAAAGGATTTCATCTGCGCTTTCTTTTTCTGTATCTTGCCTATCCCTCCGGTACTTGCGATCGCAGAAAGCAACCCGGCGGGAGGCACATACTACCAACTACCATAATGTTACTGACAAAAGCAATATACCAAGGCCAATATCACCAAATGACAGTAATAATACCACCACATATCAATACAATATAATGACTAATACCATAATATTGATACTCATCAAATCAATACACCAAGTCCAATATTACCAATAGCAACAATATACAAGAACTAAATAATGTTACCACATTATGACTACATATCACCACCATAAAAAGACTGAATAATACCTTGCCACTGATACTGAATGTTAACCATTACGCTAGTGCCAATATTACCTCTATACAGTAATAGACAACAGTTGAGACTATGCACACATATAAGTGATTACAGTGCATTTTCATCCAAGGACTCATAGTAGACGTCGTCTCTGAGTCATTCACTTTCCCTTTTCTTCTCCATTTGGTCCAGACTACCAGGATGACTTTTCCAAGCCACAACTTAACTCTGTTGAATTTACAATACAAACACCTGAGACTCCTTACTTTTCTATCATCTTCCTATCTGTGCCCCCCCTTTTAGAAACTCCTCATACATAGTGCACCAGATGGTAATAATAATGACCACTTTGGTGCCCCACATAGTAATTGTACCTCCAAACAGTGAAAGTCCCCTCAGACACTTGCATGGTTCATTCTTACCACCAGTAGGTATGTAGGTACACCACTAAAATATTCAGTGAGTACAAACCCCATATAGTAGGTAGCAGACCCAAATTAGGCAGGAAGATAGAAAGATACTCCTATTACCCTCCCCAAACTAGTTAGGTAACTAAGTAGGGAGACTTTTCCTATTAAGTAGGTAAAGTACCCATTATGTAAACTAGACCCTTATAAGGTGGGCCCCCATTAGATAAAAAGGTTGATAGACTCTCCATTAGGTAGCTAGATGGGCCCATGGCAGGTAGGTAGCTCCCCTGGGAGTTAGGTAGGTAATCTCCCTGGTTGGTAGGTAGAGCCTCTCGTAATTAATTAGGTAGGGTCCCTGGTAGATACAGTGTAGGCCCACTCAGTAGGTAGGTAGGTAAGTAATTATTCCAGTAGGTAGGTAGTCATATATGGTCCTGCAGTACTTAGGTAGGTATACAACCTCAAGTACAAAAAAGTTGGGACACTAAACAAATTGTGAATAAAAACTGAATGCAATGATGTGAAGGTGCCAACAACTAATATTTTATTCAGAATAGAACATAGATGACAGATGAAAATTTAATCTGATAAATGTAACATTTAAAGGAAAAAAAATTGTTGATTCCAAATTTCACAGTGCCCTACAAATCCCCAAAAAAGTTGGGACAGAGTACAATAAGGGCTGGAAAAATGACTTTAAAAGCAATAACAACAGCGGGAAAAGACCAATCAACACAATTAGGTGAATTGACAACATGATTGGGTATAAAAAGAGCTACTCAAGTGTCAGATGTCTCTCGAAGCCAAGATGGTGAAGAGATCACCATTTCCACCATTGTTGCGCAGAAAATATAGTGCAGCAATCCCAGGATGGTGTCACCCGGCCGTAAAATAGCAAAGACTTTAAAGTTATCATCACAACCATACATAACATCATCAAAAGATTCAGAAACGGGAACAATCGCGTGCGTAAGGGTCAAAGCCGTAAAACTCTACTGGAAATCTCTTTGAACTCCGGGCCCTTAAACGTCACTGTACCTCAAACAGGAATGCCGCTGTCAAGGAAATAACAGAATGGGCTCAGGAATACTTCCAGAAAGCATTGTCAGTGAACACAATCCACCGCACCATCCGCCGTTGCCAGCTGAAATTCTACAGTGCTAAGAGGAAGCCATTTCTAAGCAAGCTCCACAAGCTCAGCCGTTTGCACTGGGCCAGGGGTCATTTAAAATGGAGTGTGGCAAAATGGGTATATCCCACCCCCCAAGTTGGTAGGTATATAGTTCCCTTCAGTAGATAGAAATTAGGCATAAAGACTCACCATTTTGATATTCTAGACCAGATGAGTTTACCAAGGGTGTAGCATATTTTGCTGCATTAGACCTTGCTCCAAGCCAGGAAATTAGTAACTGGAAAATGGATAAATGATCATGTCCCCTCTTTCTTGGAATGGATGCATAGAGTAAATATATCACTCCCTTACAAAGAAGTAGTCTGTACACACCATGGAACCCTTGCCAAGTACAACAAAATTTGTAGATTGTAGTACCAATCTCCTTGTACCTTATTACCTATGGAACACTCATTAATTAAGTTATTAGCAAAGCACTACCCATTTGCCTGTGTAGGTTCCTATGTGTATATGTTCCTTTACATACTGGCTTCATACTAATAGTTCATTGCATAATTTTGCATGAATTGAAATACCCCTTTGTACAGTGTCACCAATATATACAGCCACTACATGAGCCTTAGTTTAATAAGTTCCTGTTTTTAGAGTTATATAGTTCTCTTCCATTATTTCTTTTTGAACCTTGTACTCAGTTTCTGTATACACAATGCATATAATATGTAATTTGCTTCTATTCTGAGATAGACTGGTAACTGCTTTGTTGTGAGGTCTGTGATAAGCAATTGTTTACTTTTGTTTTCCTTTCTAAGGACATTGTATTGTATATATGAAGTATGGCTGTTTCTATATGGACACCTGGATCACTTTCTCATGTCCTATGTACTGTGTTCTATGTGATGTGTCAACCTATTGATTATTATGCCAATGTTCTCTGTTATTCTTGAACTAAAGTTCTTTGTTGAATAAAAAAAAAACCTGTTTTAAATCAATCATCAATCCTATTCAGACATCACATAGCAGCCAGGTAAGTAAACAAGAACCTAAAAGCAGAACGAGGTCTATTAGCATATCTCCAGATCAGAACACTGAACATATCTGAGGTCTCCAAACAAAAAGCATGTTGGGTCCATCTTGTGCTATGAGAAGTAGGCAAAGTGTCTCCTTTGAAAGTATGAGAGCTGTGCTTTTTGCTATCCCATCAGTAAAAGTATATTTGTAGGGATGGGATCATGTACCCTTTTGTGGGCAAGGCATTTGATTACAGTTCCTTGGCTTTTAAAAAAGGCATTAGCAATTTCCGTACCAGAGTCAGTCATAAACCACCTCTGCTGCCACAGATAACCAAAATTATGTGCCATTCATAGTATGAGTCCGTATACAACCTCAATTTCAAATAAGTTATGGAGCTATGCAAAATGTAAAGAAAAAAAAATTCTAGAGAATTCTTTTATAGCTATATTTAATTTACAACAGAACATAGAACACATAACAGAAGTTGAAAGTTAGACATTTTTTCCATTTGATTTACACATTTTGAAATTGATGGCAGCCAATACATCTCAAAAATGTTGGGACAGGCCCTGTCTACCATCGTATAGCATCCACTCTTTTTTACAATAATCTGTAAATGTCTGTGGAGTGAGGAGACCAATTGCTGGCATATTTAGAAAAGAAGGTTGCAGTATTCTTGTTTGATGTAAGATTCTGGCTGTCAGAGGCATAGCGAAAGGCTCAAGGGCCTGGTGCAAAACTTAAGCTTGGGCCTCTTTTACACCAGACAACTCATCTTCACGACTCTGGAGCATTACTTTCTAACAACAGGTTCCAAACTTGGCATGATGGATGCCTGCAGTGCAACGTACGGGAAAGTAAATCCATAAGCATAATGAAAATATTCAGCGTAAAACCACCGTTCTTAGAGTGAAAAATGTTGCAGAGCTTTATTTAGAAATAGTTAAAAGATCCCTAACATGGTATCAGAAATATCGCATCCAAGCCAACGCTTGTCGTAGCAAATGCTGCTTATTCATGGCTTAACATTCTAAAACATCCAAGCTGTTTAAATACTCTAGCTCCAGGACATGTGATACACATTACGTGACATATACGGATACAAACAACTCTTCTCTATTATTATTTCTCCATTAAAAAAAAGAAAAAAAAAACACATATAAATATAAGAAAATGCAACTTAAAAAGAAAATACTGGTACTGACACATGAAATCCTAATGTTTGTTAAAGCCGTCAGGATATCTCGTACCAAGCTTAAAGATCCACCAGGCTTCACGCGCTAGCAGCTTCTTCTTATGGTAAATCGGTGGGGGGGGGGGGATTTCATTGTGCGGTACAAGAGTTTTGATCACTTTTCATTCCGTTTTTTGTGAGGCTGAATGGACAAGAAAATGACATTCTGAATTTTTTTTACTTATTTATTTCTTTTTGCCTGCCAATCATAAAACAGGCCAATTTAACAA